>JASANF010014278.1:0-15923 GCA_030248245.1 Trissonchulus sp. WLG1_4 | reverse complement strand
CTTAATATGAAACTTCACGCTCGCTGAGAAACTACAATAATCCTGTATTATGCCAGATAAAAGTTCCTGGCACAAAAATTACCAATATTGAAATTTTTTGGCTCAATCACTATCGGTAAGCCAGAGATTTACTGAGCAACTTTTACAGCTATCCAGAATTGGCTGCTTTCGCAGGACTACCCCTCGTCAGTGTCAAGCCGCATAATCGTGTCATTTCGTCAATGCTAGTAATCTGGAATTTTTCGACTTCGATTTGCGGGCGACTCAAACTTTACTAAAGTATAAGAAACACAAAAAGTGGTATTCACAAACCAAGTTTAACTCAGGTTAAACTCAGATTTTTGACCTGTGTAGCCCACCTCCCCCTATCTGGTTGAAGGAAAAATCTTTGAGTTTTTCATTTTTTTTAATATTCAAGCAAAGTAGCACCGTTGAAGGTGCAGCACAGTTTTAAAATATGAATTTTATGTAGCTACAAAGAGTGGATTTATCAAAGGTGGTTTTAGAAACCATGGTTTTTACGTACATTTTTCTATGATTTGCATATAATTTCATTGTAAAATACAGCCCGATTCGTTACAAATTTCGTAGATTTTCTTAAATAGTGGTTTTAGCTCAGTTTAAATTTCAAACCTGTAGCACAGCACGTCTCTGTTCGAGCAAATTTCAACTAGCTAAAACAACGGTTTACGAAAATTACAAAATTCGTAACGAGTCAAGTTGAAATCAGATTTGAAATACAAATGTTGCCATACAACATAGTGCACAATAAATTAAAAAAAACTGATTATGCTCCACAGTACGAAACATAAAAAATAAGGTTAAGCTCCTTTACTGGTCCAATCTTAAAATCGCTGCAGGAAATTTTTTTGCGCTTGTTTCTGACTTAACATAGCTCTGATAAACACGTTTCTAGAGTTTATTTAGCTCAGTCACATACAGTCAACTTGCTGTGAATGCGACCTCACGAGGTCGTTTGATCAGTAGAGGGTACATATTCGATGGCAGCGGAGTCGTGGTTTTCGACGTGTTACCGCTTTTTGAGCACAGTTTTCGTCGTTTTCAGCACAGTTTTTGTAAGCGCAAGTATCTACATAAGTCGTTCTGCTTGTACGTAACTGTCATAGAGTTCTCTCCGGCCAGTAACGGACCTTGGACCGCGGGTGAGCCCGGTCGGGGCCGGCCTGAGAGTGACCCGGCCTGCTTTTCCAAAAAGTCGGCCGGCCCGGGCCCCGGGCCATAAAATTCAGGGCCAAAAATAGGCATAAAACAGACCGCCATGGAGTAGTAGGGCCTATGCGGCTCGCCGACCCGTAAACCTACGGGATGTACGCAGACAGCCGGGTGTTGTGCGAGCTGTGTCCGTCTCCAGCTGCACCAGCGTATGAGCTAATTCAAGTTTTATCGTTTAATTTGGCCAGAAGTTGCATAAAAACCGTTTTAGTAAATAAAACTTTACATTCATAAATCTCCCTTGTCGGTCAAAGGACCTCGTGAGGGTACCCGCAAAACAGTGCTGCTTCTCATTCCACACAGCTTACAGCTTAAAAAAAAGTATGGACAAAATCTATATGCGTTAGCTATTATGAAAAGAATTAGTAAAACATTATACAGTATAGTTTGTATATTTTATGCTAACGCCAACTTCACCTTACCCAAAACCTTTTAACAGCCTCTAGCAAAAGTGATCAATTTTCCAGTAGCATGTGAATTTAGCTATAATTTTTGCGCAACAAAGCCAGTACAAGTCACGTTATTAAATAAAATAACCGCTGATTGGACAGAACAGGCACGTAATAAACTAGCGATCCACTAAGACAGTGGACCTCACAAGGTCGCCAAACCAGTAAAGGATTAAAAACATGTTAAAACACAGGAAAATTATTCCCAGAAAATCCCTAGAAGTTTCTAGACCAATCTAGAAATTTCTAGGGTTTTTCTAGGGTTTTTCTAGGATTTTTCTAGGGTTTTTTTAGGGTTTTTCTAAGATTTTTCTAGGGTTTTTCTAGGATTTTTCTAGGGTTTTTCTAGGGTTTTTCTAGGGTTGTTCCAGAAACTTCTAGAATTTTTCTAGGGCTTTTATGTGTCACCTACCGTTCTCCAAGTTCAACTAAAGAGTCTGATAAACTGCTTTTTGAATTTTTAGAAAATGTTTTTTCCCAAAATATTCCCATATGCATCGTTGGTGATTTTAATTTTCCTGGAATCGACAGGATTTTTTTTTCGTCATCTAATACGATTGAAAATATATTCATTGATGTTATCTGGCTCTGGTTTAGTACAGTTGGTGACAAAACCTACTCGTGGTAAAAATATTCTTGATTTAATTATAACTAATTCTACATTTTTAATTTTTTCATGGGAAATTCTGGAACCTTTTTCAACTTCCGACCACAATATGCTTCGTTTATCATTAAGACTAAAAACCCGTAGCTCTTCTCTTTTTCAACACTTTTTGAATTTTAAAAATATGGATGTGAATAAATGTAAACAGCTGTTATTGGAAGCCTTGTCACCGACGCTTTTGCGCAATGTGCTACTGTTCACGATTTGTGGTATGTTTTTTTGAATGTTTATAATTCTTGTGTGCTCCCAATGTGTTCCTGTCTCTGGTCAAAAAATCAGTTTAGAAAAACAGTTTGGTCAAAAAATACCTTTAGATTGCATCGCAGACAGCTGGCAGCTCACAAAAAATACAAACTCAGTGGAAATGCTGTTTATTATGCTAAATGGCATAAATTAGCACGGCTGGCGAGACGCTCCAAAAGATCAGATGTATTACGTTTTGAGCAAAATGTCTTAATTGATTCTAACGTGCGTTCTTTCTGGTCTTTTGTGCGTAAAAAAAAACTTAATATTGACTGTACTATTCCTACCATAAAATGCACTGATGGCACTATTGTTGATCATGATAAGCAGAAGGCTGATCTTTTTAATATTTTTTTTTGCGTCTGTATTTACTGCTGATAATGGATACATTCCAAGCTTTGTATTTCCATCTTGCGAACAACAAAACTTTTTATTTTTTACTAAAGATATTGTTCTAAAGCATTTAACTACGCTAAAAGGAAAATTTTTTTTCTGGACCAGATGCCATTCCTCAGTTTTTCCTAAAAACTTTCGCATGTGAACTCTGTCAACCTCTGGCGTCCATTTTTAATGTTTCTTTTCAAAACGGTATTCTCCCTAATGTTTGGAAAAGTGCTTTGGTTACTCCTATACACAAAAAAGGACCAACCTCCTTAGTTGAGAACTAATTACGAATAGCGAATTAGCTTGACATCAGAAGTAGTTAAAGTTATGGAAGCGGTTATCAAAGATTACATGTTCGAATTTCTTTGTGAGCATAATTTGTTATCTAAAGATCAGCATGGATTTGTTAATGGGAAGTCTACTGTTACTCAACTTCTGTGCTGTTTTAACTCTTGGACATTAGCTGTTGATTCAAAGTATTATATGGACATTTTTTACATTGATATTTCAAAAGGTTTTGATACAGTTTCCCACCCTAAATTAATTCATAAATTGTCCTGCTTAAAGTTTAATCCCGTTCTCATTAAATGGATTGAAAATTACTTACAAAACCAGTCCCAGCGTGTAAAAATCGGTAACATTTTTTCCAATTCTTGCATTGTGTCATCAGGCGTTCCACAGGGTTCTATTTTGGGTAGACTTACCGGACGTTGTGAAATATTGTGAAATTAAACTCTATGCTGCTGATGCCAAACTGTATTTTTCATTTCCAAAAAATGTGTTCCCTTTACATTTTAAACGAGATATTGAAAGTATCTTCCACTGGTCTAATGAAAGACAATTAAGTATCGCTATTGATAAATGTGTTTTTTTTTGCATCTGGGTCATGGAAATCCCTGTCATAATTTCTGTATTAATCATATTTCGTTTAATACTTCTGATGCTGTTAAAGACCTAGGTGTATGGGTAACCAAGGATTTGAAACCATCACTACATATACGTAAGATCACTACTTCGGCCATTCAAATGGTAAATTTGATTTTTCTGGCCTTTGAATCTCGAAACACTGATTTTTTATTAACTTTATTCAAAACATATTTTGCCAAAATTAGAGTATGCGTCTGAAATTTGGTCGCCCTGGTTAAAGAAAGATATTTTAGCCGTTGAAAAGGTCCAGCGTCGCTTTACGAAACGTTTACCTGGTATGCATATGTTGCCGTATCGTCAAAGGTTACAGCTTTTAAATTTGGACTCGTTAGAACAACGTCGCTTATTTAAAGACTTAATTCTGGTATACAAAATCAAAACCAATAAAGTTAACCTAAAGTTATCCTCTTATCTGTCTACTCGTGGTCATAGTTCAAAGTTGTCTTTACCTAAGGTAGATATAGATTGTCGAAAAAACTTTTTTAATGTGAGAAATGTTAAAGTGTGGAACTCTCTTGATCAAAAAATTATCGACAGTGAGTCTGTGGGCATTTTCAAGTCAAGGTTGAGCATGTTTGATTTTTCCCCATTTCTGACAAAGTCTTAACGATGGTTTTGTCTGTTGGTATTTTTTGCACTTTTTTGTTCCCCTTTTTCAGCCTTACATCTACATCAGTTACAGTATTTTTTTCAGAGTTATGAGTACCTTATGCTATCTTAGAACCCGCTCATGTTAACTAAAACAAAATTGTCATCTCTCTTCCAAAACATTTAGATCCGTTACGTACTCATAATGTACATATGTATGTATATACTACAAGTTTCTGTCGTTTAACCTAAATAAGTATATTTTCGAATTTTTGACACTGGTTAGGCTTTAAGGTGGCGCTCCTGAAATGTGACTTTTCAAAAAACGGCAGTTTGGGGCCAATTTTGCATACACAATGGCAAGCCGGTGTAAAAGTATGCCTAAATACTAAAAATGAAGTTGATTGATACAAGTTAGCATTCACTGTAGGTAGACCAAACGTGAGTGGAATTTCGGCTTGCGATTTCTCTTCGCAAGTAAGTAGCTGTTGCACAATCACTAGCTCATTTTGCTCCCCTTAACGTGATCGAGCGGTCGCAAAAAGTCATTTTTAATGAATATTATTGATATATTGAAAAACACCAAAATCTCGATTTTCGAAAAAAGTAAATTTAACTAAAATTCTAAAATAATATCGATTAGTTCTAAATCAAAGTTTGCGACCGCTCGAAAACAACAAGATGCATTTATGTGCCAAATTTTAACTTTCCTCGCTGAGCCAATTTTTTAAAAGCGCAAGCCGAAAATTTGCGTTTGTATTCACACGCACTTCTTTTCAACATCATGCAGAAAATGTTGTCTCATTTTACAAAAAATTTGCACCACACTCAATAAAACGTCGAAAATTTTTAAGTTTGTTCAAGAAAAACACAGCTGCTAGTGTTTTTCAATCTTCCAAAATCATTACACACGTGTAAATATACTGGCTTGTAAATCTATTTCCGTGAAAATCTATTTTTCTTGCTGAAAAAAGCTCAAAAATGTTCAATGTTTAAAAATTTTCATGTGATATGCACATCAAATTAAGGTGGTAGTGTCGCCAAAGCAGTTTTGCTCATAGGCTGCAAAATGAGAACTTTTTGATTTGAAATTGTACGTTCACTGAGAAACTAGTGAAATGCCATATGGTGTCAAATAAATACTGCCAAACACTGGACTACCAATATCTACCAATATTTTTAACCAATCACCATTTGTGAGCCAGACATCACACAACAGAGACATAAAAGTTCAAAAAATCAAGCCAGATATCAGATTGGCCAGCTTGTGAAGTACATGTAATGTTTTGACGCACCATTTTTTGCCACAAATAAGAAAAATAAAAAATGATTTCAAAATAAGTGTCTAATTTTTTTACAATTTATCATTATTTCTGTCAGTACCTTACAGGTTATGCACAGTTTCACAGTTCAAACAGGCATTACTCCACAACGACTCAAGCAATTTGCACTAAATTTTGTGTGCATGAACTAGAGCATATGTGCTTTTACCTTGTGTAAAGAATCTAAACAAAAAGTTTTTTAATTGTGACGAAATTATCGAATGTGAATAGGTTTTCAAAACGTTATTTTTCCGACTTTGCGACTTCACTGCTAACTGTATGCTGCATCAATTTTTCTGAAACTTGGCAAAACTATTTGCCTTAAGAAATATTTTTAGAATATATAAAGAACAATGACCTATCTTTCACTGAAAAAGTTTTATAGTCGCGCAAAATTGACTGCTTTCGCGACACTACCCCCTTAAAGGAAATTTAATCCTGAACAACTTTTGTTCTTACGATATATTGTTATTTTTGCGCATTTTCAAAATAATGGCCAAAACCCTCATTTCATGAGCGCCACCTTAAGGATCGTGATTTTGATGTTTTTCAATATATCAATATTATTCATCAAAAATGACTTTTTGCGACCGCTCGATCACGTTGAGGGGAGCAAAATGAGCTATTGATTGTGCAACAGCTACTTGCGAAGAGAAATCTCAAGCCGAAATTCCACTCACGTTTGGTCTACAGTGAATGCTAACTTGTATCAATCAACTTCATTTGTAGTATTTAGGCATACTTTTACACCGGCTTGCAATTGTGTATACAAAATTGGCCCCAAACTGCCGTTTTTCGAAAAGTCACATTTCAGGAGCGCCACCTTAAAGCCTAACCAGTGGGAAAAATTTGAAAATATACGTATTTCGGTTAAACGACAGAAACTTAAACCTTAAATGACCTGAACAGGCCTCAGCCTAACCTCTTGCCTTTTTTCTCTCTGATTTGAATTTGAATATCTATGTCGCTTTCGCCAATTGAACCACCATATGTCTGTTTTGTTTGCTTTTTTTGTGTTTGTTAGTTTTCCTTTTTTATGATGCACATATATATCTTGTGCTTATTAAGGTGGTAGTAACGAATGTGCAGTGTTTTTCAACAGGATAGTATTTAATAACTAATTAACTTTATATATAGTTTTTATAGCGTTAGAAAGCGCTACTTTTCTTCTACATTTAAACAAAGTCTTATTGTTCAACTGTAAGGATGATTTGTATGGCACGCGTTAAAAGTAGACCAATTTGGCTTTTTTGAGCACTTTCAAATCTGGCCACTTTTTGAAAAGTTTAAACAACAAAAACATGCGAAAAATGGCACAAATATTTAAAAGTGAATTATCTAGACCCAAAATGCACGATTTTATGATTTGTCGATTATTAAATGAAATATACGGTTTCAAAGTAAAAAGTGTCTATTCACACTCAACTTTCGGGTTCTATATCTGCGCAAAAATATAAGCAATTTGAAACATTTTAATTTTGGGTCTAGAAAATTTGCAATAGTTTATTCATGTTCATGTTTGTGTTTATGCGCTGCGCATGCGCTTAGAAAAGTGGCCAAAACTGTCAAATTTCCATTCTCCTGTTGTGTAGTTTGGCTTGTTGGCTTGGCTTGCTCCTAAAAATTTTTCACATAATCCCGCTAACTTTTGTATCCCGGCCATTTTGTGTATATATAAATCAATATTTTACAGACTTTATTTTCAAAAAATACAGTTTGAATCAACTAAATTTTTTCAAAAATTTAAAAATCACTGCACATTCGTTAGTACCACCTTAAACTTTTTACAATGTCCTGGTGTGACATATTTGTTTTTCACTGGCAAATAAACATTTTGTCTGTCTGTCTGTCTGTCTGGCTTTTCTAGGAATTTGCTAGGAATTTTCTAGGGTTTTTCTGGGGTTTTTCTAGGATTTTTTTAGGGTTTTTCTAGGATTTTTCTAGCAGTAGCGTAGCCAGGATCGAGTTGAGGGAGGGGCCAAAGTGCAGTAGCGTAGCCAGGATTTTGCTGAGGGGGGGGGGCATATATATATTTTGTATTATATATTTTTATTTATTGTATATTTTTATATAAAATTTTGAAATAAGATTTGCATTGAAAACTTAATTTCAAGCCACACTTGGCCAAGAAAGTAAAATGATCGCGGGGTCTGGGGGCGGCAGCCCCCAGAAGCTAGCGCTTTTTTAAAATTTTGAAATTAAATTTTGCAGTGAAAAATCTATTTCAGCAACAGTTTCTATTTTTTCCTAATCCTAACGCATATACCATTTTGTCAATCCCGACTGCAAAAACTTACACGCATACATGTAGTTGGGGGGGATGGGGTGGCAGACCCCCCCCAAATTCGGTCCCGGCGGAGAGAGGGGGGTTCCTGTCAGGGGGGAAAGAGGGGGAAAGGTCCAGTCGGGAGTAAAATTTTAGCCAAAATTGGAAAAAATTCTCATTTTTTCGTCACATTTAAGCGATTTTCACCGAAATTTTGGGTTAAATGCAGTTGGGGGGGGAAAAATAGTGGACCTATTTTTTTTAGTAGAGCACCTTGGTGGAAGCATTTTTGCTTCAAGAACCCCTATTTCATTTTTTGGATTTTCTGAGATACGACCCCCCGAAATCTGAACCCTCAGTGAGGGACGTTTTCGCAATTTTTTTCCGAAGCTCTTGTTTTTTCCGTTCTAATCGTGTCTAAATGGTGTCAGATTATTGTTTACAATTTTTTAGATTCAAAACAAAGGCTCTTTCACCGGGTTCCTGCCAAAAAATTGGCCAAATTCGCCAGAAACGTCCAATTTTTGACCAAATTCAAACTTGGCCTTAATTTAGGCTTGGGCTTAGGCTTAGGCTTAGGGCTTAGGCTTAGTATGGGGCTTAGGCTTAGGCTTAGTATCAGGCTTAGGCTTAGGCTTAGGTTCAGGCTTAGGCTTAGGCTCAGGCTTAGGCAATAAAAAATCGAAATTTTCAGAAAAAATGCTGCCAGCTTAGCCTAGAGAATCCTGCCAACTAAGCCTAGACGATGCCTTAAAACATCATAACGCACTCAAAACTGTCCAAAAACAAAGATAATAGCCATTTTTGGCTTCGAACTTTGGCCTACGTTCACTTCCAAAAACACTGAAAATGCAATTTTCAAGGGGTCATAGCTCAGAAAATCCAAATTTGTGGATAGGGGTTCTATTACAAAAAATGCTTCCCTCGAGGTGCTCTACTCAAAAAAATAGGTCCACTATTTTTCCCCCCCCAACTGCACTTGATCCGAAATTTTGGCCAAAGTTTTCAAAATCGGTGTTTTTTGGTCAAAAAAGGTAAAAATGTATAACATATATAACAGCATATATACATATATACAACTATCAAAAAATAATACTTTTAAATTTTCAAAAAATAGAGCTCAGAAACCAAAAATCAGATGTATTGGAAATTTTGGCTGGCGAGGCATTTAAAACCAAAGACCGGTAAGACCGTCACATCAGCAAGCGTAGCGAACGAACTGCTGCATAAGTAGGTGCTGCATAATGCTCTCACACATGCAAGGTTTTAATAATAAAAGATCATAACAAGGAACCGAATAAACTACGTAGTTGCAGGCAGTGGCGTATTTAGGGGGGGGCTGGGTGGGCTGCAGCCCCCCCCCCCCTTAGCGATTTGAGCCCCCCCTTAGAGGGTCGCAGCCCCCCCCTTTCCGAAACTTCAAAAGCTGACAAAAGTGTTTCTGATACCTCCACAATTGACAAATTCTACCTTCAAAATTTAAGAAATCTCCAAGTTTTTTCCATTCTGTTGATGTTTTTTCGGCTTAGATACCTTTTTTCTTTGTGCATGCCTATATATATATATGCCAGGTCTATTATCATATTCTGTGCTAATTGATTAATGTCTCACATGTTTGTATAGTTAGATAGGGTAAAAATACAAAATTAAATACAAAGTATAGTATTTTTTGCTTTGCTGCATACATGTTTGTATTTTTTTGTTTGTATTTTTTTGCATACATATTTTTTACGATTTTTTCACTTTTTGTTAATTTTAATTTTTGAAGCATTATTACACCAATCTGCAGTGGCGTAGCCAAAAAAATTTCGGGGAGGGGGGATGAGTTTTCTTTGTTTTAAAACGTTAAAAATGCATTTAATTGCTATTTTAACGCAAAAAACGACACATATTAGCAATTTTCGGCCAATTTATAGTTTCTGTATAATAAAATTAGCCACAGTCGACCATTTGGAACTTTGAATAATGATCTGCTAACGGCAAGTGTATCCGCGTCTCGTGTGTCAATTTTCAACCCTAAAATTGCAACACACATCAGAAACGGTCGTTCTTGACGACGGATCAGAAAAAGCCACCTGGCAAAAGCATATTGCAACGATATATAAATCATCGCAAAACCCCAATTTTTGAACGCAGCCATAAAATAGCCTACGCTGGCCCATAGCACAAAAAGATTCATTCCAACTCTTTAGTTTTGGGGTCTTTTACTCTTTAGTAGTTTTCATTGCAATGTCGATGGTTAAAACCTCAAAAAAGCTAAAACTTCTGGGGGCTGCCGCCCCCAGACCCCCGCATTGCTAAATGCTAGCTGTAGATCCACTACATTTCTTTATTTCATGGAAAAAGTGCAATTTTCAATGCAATTTCGATGGTTAAAATCTCAAAAAAGCTTCAACTTCTGGGGGCTGGCGCCCCCAGACCCCCGCATTGCTAAATGCTAGCTGTAGAACCACTACATTTCTTTATTTCATGTAAAAAGTGCAATTTTCAATGCAATTTCGATGGTTAAAATCTCAAAAAAGCTTCAACTTCTGGGGGCTGCCGCCCCCAGACCCCCGCAAAGTTAAGTGCTTGCTGCAGATTCACTATTGTAGTTTATCGATGGTTACAATAACAAGCTCAAAATAGGTCCGAGGGTTGCCGTCCCCGCCAGACCCCTTTTGATCGGCGGTGGCTCACAGTTGCTCCGCACCCCCCCCCCCGGTCGCAGCCCCCCCCTTTGCGAAATCCTGGATACGCCACTGGTTGCAGGGGACTGGGGGAGGCAGCCCCCAGAAAAAGTTGAGAAATTTTTTAATTTTAGGCAAAATTTGGTCAATTGGAGGCGTATATATTGGAAATTTTTGAAATTTTTGCATGAGTTAGACAAAAGGGGGGTTCGGCCCTTGGCTCCCAGGGGGGGGGGGGGGCAAAAACGCTGAGGGGGGGGCAAAATCGCTCCCGGGGGCTTTTTTATCCGAGGGGGGGCCCAAATCGCTGAGGGGGGGCTTTGGCCCCCCGCCCCCCCCCCCTGGCTACGCCACTGTTTTCTAGGGTTTTTCTAGGATTTTTCTAGGGTTTTTTTTGGATTTTTCTAGTGTTTTTCTAGGGTTTTTCTAGAATTTTTCGAGACTTCGGGTTAAATGCAGTTGGGGGGGGGAATAGTGGACCTATTTTTTGAGTAGAGCACCTTGGGGGAAGCATTTTTGCTTCAAGAACCCCTATTTCATTTTTTGAATTTTCTAAGATACGACCCCACGAAATCTGAACCCTCAGCGAGGGACGTTTTCGCAATTTTTTTCCGAAGCTCTTGTTTTTTCCGTTCTAATCGTGTCTAAATGGTCTCTGATTATTGTTTACAATTTTTTAGAAGCAAAACAAAGGCTCTTTGACCGGCTTCCTGCCGAATAATTGGCTAAGTTTGCCAGAAACGTCCAATTGTTGACCAAATTCAAACTCGGCCTTAATTTAGGCTTGGGCTTAGGCTTAGGCTTAGGGCTTAGGCTTAGTATGGGGCTTAGGCTTAGGCAATAAAAAATCGAAATTTCCAGAAAAAATCCTGCCAGCTTTAGCGTAGAGAATCCTGCCAATTAAGCCTAGACGATGCCTTAAAACATCATAACGCACTCAAAACTATCCAAAAACGAAGATTACAGCTTTGGCCTACGTTCACTTTCAAAAACACTGAAAATGCTATTTTCAAGGGGTCATAACTCAGAAAATCCAAATTTGTGGATAGGGTTTCTATTACAAAAAATCCTTCCCTCAAGGTGCTCTACTCCAAAAAATAGGTCCACTATTCCCCCCCCCCCCCCCAACTGCACTTGATCCAATTTTTCTAGGGTTTTTCTAAGACTTTCACTGGGTTTTTTTGGTTGTTCTAGGTTTATATATCCAAAATGTTTCAGAAATTTTTCTAGTGGTTCAAGCTCAAGGTGTGTACAGTCTAAAATTAAGCAGTCAAAAGTAAAATAAGCACAATTTATGTTCGCATTTTTTATGGGTCAAGATTCGGCGGGGGGGGGGGGAATTATTTTTGCTCATAAATCGCTTCCTACCCCATCTTTAATAAAAATATAGAACCCCCATCGTCAGCCAAGCCCCAAATCTGATCTCTAGCCCCCAAAATAGATGTAGCCCCTTTTAATAAAAATCGAGAGTGAAATTATTGGTGTTAAAACCCTTAGGGGTTGGAATAAGTCGGAAAAACGGAATTTTTTCGCCTAATGATCGGGAGTCCCCCTATATCCCCCAAACCTAGGGGGGGTCAAAATTGAACGCTCTTTCGAACAGGCTAGGTTAGAAGTTTGTAGCATGTAAGCTTTAGCTGGAAATCCAACTTTGCCCAAAAATTAAACTTTACATGAAATTTTTTGCGCAAAATTGGATTTAGGCAAAAATACTTAATCAAATAAAAATCTGCTGCTACCACTGAAAGAGTAACTTTTAAGCTACTCAATGCTGAAAAAATTTTGTAAATCGGTTCAGGCTTTGAAAAGTTACGAAACTTTTTCTGAAGCTACCAGGGAGAGGCTGATTGAAGCGTTACAGCACAAGTATATAAGGTTCAGTACAAATTTCAGGTTGTAGCTGCTAAATTTGTTACAATATGAAGCTGGTTGGGGTTTTTTAATGCGGTAAAGTTATTTTTGATGCTCCTTAGCATGTTTTTCCTTCAAATTAGGCCTCAGGCTTAGGCTTAGTGCTTAGGCTTAGTGCTTAGACTCAGAGCTTAGGCTTAGGCTTAGTGCTTAGGCTGAGGCATGGTGCTCACGCGTAGACTCAGTATGTGGGTGCGCAAAAGATTAGTCTTAGTTCCTTGCATCAAATAAAAGGACATTTGTTACTGTGGAATAAGAAATAAAGCTGAACTTTTACAGCAAAATTGCCCGTCAGCGTGAGCTTGGTTCTGAGCGTTAGGGAAGTTTTGAACTAGGATTTAAGGCCTTAGAATTTATTAAACAGCCGTATTTTATTCCCTAAAAACTATATTTGCAGTAGGGAATAATGTTAATAATCATCTGTTAAGCAAAAAAAAACATAAAAATTTGAATTTTAAAATCATTTCAAGAAAGTTTATTTCGCCTATTTTATAATTGGAAAATTAACATATTTTGGCCAGAATATGCAAGATATATATGTAGCAAATAATGCTAAATAAAATATACTATTATTAGTTAATGTATGCTGATAAAACTTCAGACTGATACAGTGAGCGAACTGGTCATATTTTGCGACGATTGGCCCCAATATGACGAAAAATTATGATTATAAAATCAACGTTTTTCTGCTTGGAAAGTGTCAAAAATGAACTCAGCGCATGCGAATACCTATAAATACGTGTTTTTTCGCTGAAAAATATGCGTTTGAATTTCCCCCCCCCCCCCGCCGAATCTGCACCTTTTTTATGAACCTACTACCAGTGGCGTAGCCAGAAAAAAATTTTTGGGGGGGGGGGGGGGAATGACTTTTCGATTTTTTTGAAGTGTGTTAAAATGCACTCAATTGCTATTTTAAAGCTAAAAACGACACATATCTGCATTTTTCGGTCAAAAAACAATGCTAATTTTCGACCACAGCAGCATCGAACGTGAATTTGCAGCGAAAAGTAACGAAAATTACAAAAATAGTGGGTCGGTAATGGGTCTCAAGCTAGCAAATTTCAAAATTTCGAAATTTTTGACATAAAAAACTGTACATTTACTGGAAAATGTCATTTTTTTCACAATAAAACAGCTAAAAGGACACACTACACAAGTGTATTAAGCAAATACATAGTGCATAAAGCAACTACATACATACGCACATGCTTTCATGCTAAATAAAAACAAGGAACAGTAAGCCAAAGAGTTGCGGGGGTCTGGGGCGGCAGCCCCCAGAAAAAAACTGGAGAAATTTTTGATTTTTAGGCCAAATTTGGTCAATTGGAGACGTATCGGAAATTTGTTCCGGCCGGACCATAAAAACCAAAGGGGGGACCCTTGTGTAAAATTTCAGTCGGAAAAAATTTCGGGGGGTGGGGAATTCCCCCCATTCCTTCCCCCCCTGGCTACGCCCCTGCCTACTACTATGTGGTAGTAACAAGATGAGCCGAAAAAATTGGTGAACCTTTTTCTAGTTCATCTATGTTTCTTGAAATCTTCTGATATTTTTCTATGATTTTTATATTGATTTAGATTTTATCTGTTCTTATGGAATACTTGTTTAATTTTCACATTTGGTAATACAAAAAACTTAATATTTTGTTTCTAATGTATGCTTTTCGTACAAAATTTAGGTCACCATTGACCATTAGTCAATTTAATTTTTTCCTGGGTTGAAGATAAGGCATGTAGTAAAACGGTTGCAAAGAAATCAAACGGATTTTGGTATTTTGACATGCAAAATTTTTAGCCAGCATAATATAATCAGTGAGACATGAGTCTCGGGATTGGGGTCGGGGTGCCGAATTTTCGTCAAATAAGGCATCTATATATTTGCCAATTAGTAGCACAGTAGCTCACCCGTAGTCAATGCTAGAAAAATTCTGGAAAAACCCTAGAAAAACGCTTCAAAATTCTAGAAAAACCCTAGAAAAATCCTAGAAAAACCCTAGAAAAACCCTAGAAAAACCCTAGAAAATTCCTTAAAAGGCCTAGAAAAGTTTTAGAAGTTTCTGGAACAACCCTAGAAAAATACTAAAAAAACCCTAAAAAAATCCTAGAAAAACGCTTGAAAATTCTAGAAAAACCCTAGAAAAATCCTAGAAAAGCCCTAGAAAAACCCTAGAAAAACCCTAGAAAAACCCTAGAAAATTCCTGAAAATACCTAGAAAAAATTTAGAAGTTTATATGGGACGTATATATGTACACGACAGTGGCGTAGCCAGGCCCCCCTCAGCGGTTTCCCCCCCCACCCGGATAAAAAAAATTGGGTCACGTAGCACCGTAGCACCCCTTAACCCCCCCACCCCGTAGACAAACTTCGAAAAATTATCGAGCAAAAAGGCACGTTGGCCCCTTCCCTCAACTTGATCCTGGCGAAGCTACTGGCATTTGATCCGAAAAACGATAGTGATTTTTTTCCATTCCAGTTATGTGGACTTTAGCTATGGTCCAGATTCAACTATAAGTGCAGTGCAACTGGTCCAACGAGCGGCGCATGGCTGAACCCAGTTCCATGAGCGTGCTCTGCGAAGGGCCGCTACACGCGCTCAGTGTTAGTCGTGATGCTTGCTCGGTCATTGTGGGCGGCAGGAACGGTGCGTGGACTCTTTGGTTTAGATTGCATTTTTTGAATGCTTGTTTCCAAAGAATGATGCTGAGAACCTACCTAATGTTGGATTGGACTAAAGTGAAAAAGATCTTGCTTAATAGTCGATTCAAATTGATTCTCCGAATGTCCCAAGACTTAGGGCAGGCGGGTTGATTGTGGAATTCTGTTACTATCTAGATTGCATTATTCTCTATAAATATCTCCCAAAGAGTAACTAAGAATAAGTTTATTTTTAGTAGAATACCTACAGTATATACTTCAAATTCGTTTAACTTTATGGAAGCTTAGTAACAATTGGCTAATTCTGGCCGATTATGTAATCCGATTAATGCACGGATAATTTACTTATATACCCTATTCCTTTTTGTTGTAGTGCTGAAAATTTTCTGCATCGATGAAAACAATGGGCTCAGCGAAAAGCACAATCTGCGCGTGGCCAAGAATATGAACCTGAACTATTCCTCGGTGGACGTGGTGTTCAATCCCGTCGACGGTTAGACAACCTTGCTATTTGTATATTAAGATTGTTTTTTACTTATCTAGATTTATAGACTCAAACTTAAAAACTACAAATAGCTTTTCATTGGGATTATTGCCGTAAGCTACAATTTTGC
>JASANF010014277.1:0-106077 GCA_030248245.1 Trissonchulus sp. WLG1_4 | reverse complement strand
ATATGATAGGCACTATTATATTTTTATACGAGTTATTTTTCCGTAGACTATCGATACACAAGTTGTGTAAAGCAAATTTATCAATATAAAATATTCCTGTTTCAGCTGTCTCATTTCAAAATCCCAAAATACATTCTTTTCAAGAAAGAAACCGATTTTCCGATGACAGTAACTGGCAAAATCCAAAAATTCATGATGCGAGACATTTTCACGGAAAGAGCTTGCTCTTGAACACGTGAAATCTCATTTTGATGAATAATCGCTTCAATGGATTAAAGTTGTCTACATACTTCTCCTTGCGTACTGACTTTCAGTTTCTTATCATTGGCTTCAATAAACTGTTCGATGCTAGCGGTGATGTGATTCGGAAAATTTTCCACCTTCTTTTCAAGATTTTCAATACGTGCCAGAATGTCGCTTGCATGAGTGGGGCTGGTTGGTGGTGCGGCTGTGGAGGATTCAGCGATTTTTGCTTCTAGAGAGGCAATTTTCGTTTCAAGAGTTTGCATTCGGATTTTCATTCGGCTGAATTCAGACAGACAGTTAGCGCATAGCACACCAAAGTTAGCAGGCGATAAAACTGAACCTTGTGCGGATTTTCGAAAAGACGTGTCCGTTAGACCAATACATCTATGGTGCATATGGCCGTTACACCCCGGGCACTTGACAACGTAATCCAAAGCGGCAACGTTCTTAGAACAAATAGGACATTGACCAAGACCGGGTGTGGCTGGCTTGGATTGAGGACCAGACATTGTGACGTGGTGTGGGCTATTTATGAAATAAGGAATTGTGGTAAATGGACGGTTGGGTTCCCAGATGATTCTTCAGGCCCAAGGCCTCCTGAAACTGAATCAAATGGGTTAAAACCTAAGAATAAGATTGTTAGTTGGCTTCAACAGCCGTAAAGCATTGTTTATGCATATTGATAATGTACATAATATTTACTGTTAGATATTTCATTGTATAAAACATTCCTATAGAGTTTTGCTATTATTGTAATTTTGTTAATAAAGTTTTAAATTATCAATGCCAATCTTTTTGTGTAACTACATGATAACAAAGTATATGGGGTACTGGTGTATTTCTCCATAATTTTGCCAGCTAAACGAACATACGGCTGTAAGTATGAATTGGCCCTGACGGTTTTCGAACTGATTGTATTGCAGCCATGTCTCTGGCTGCGGTTTACTAATGATGCAGTGTTAAGTTAGTTGGTTGGTACTTCGTGGTTCAGGTAGATTGCCCAGGTCCGAGACCGAAGTGTGACTCCGCTAACCAAAAGGTAGGGCCCTACGTCGCTCACTAAGCCTAAAACTACCTCAGCACTAAGCCTAGCTGAAACCGTACGCTACCTGGGGCCTGTTGCATAAAACTTTTAGGCCCAATAGGTGAATAGCTATTGTTAAGTTTGCGTTGCATAAAGCAAAAGGTTAATAAGCAATAAGCAATAGGTTCAATAGGTGGACGCTAACGTTAGTTCAATAGGTGTTCTGCAATAGGTGCAATAGGCGAGTGTTGCATAAAACACATGACTTATTGAGCCTATTATTGCAAGGGACCTATGAATTTAGCTTATTTTTCAATAGGTGTGTATGGTACCTATTGGATTGTTAATTCTTCTTATTTATTGCAATTTTTTGAAAAATAATTTGCTGGATGCTAGATAATATGTACCTATATACCTAGATAATATGTACCTATATATCTGTTTGTGTGCAAAATTTTACAAAAATTGACTGCGTAAAATTTTTGTTATGAAGAAGAATTTCACAGGTGTATTTTTACGTGTTTTTCGCATGTGATAGCACATTTGATAGTATAAATGGTGCGTAAACTTTTTTGCTTCGCTCGCTTAAGTTTTATTCTGTGCCGTCATCTGAAAACATGCAAAACAACTAACAAGGGAAATATTGACGAGAAAAAGTGACATATACTTTGCTAACTAAATCACAATCTATTATAAAAATATTTTTAATAAGAACCATAATTAACAACTGTAAAATTATACATATATTTTATTTTAAAAATTATTCAAACAAAGTTTAAAATTTCTTTAAAACGCATACAGAAGGTACAATAAAAAACATAATACACCACACACGCGCGCGCGAGAGAGAGGCACCTAGGTATTGGATTTATTGTTGAAACACATATTGGACCTATGAAAAATCGCCTATTACAATAGGTGTTTTATGCAACAGACTTCCATATTTTTTCTTTAATTAATTTTTTATTTTTTGTTTATTTTTTCGTAATAAACCTGGTATACACTATACAGAAATAAACACCAGCACAAACACACAAATGCTAAATTTTTGTATGTTAGAGTTATTTTTTAGGCGTACTGTAAGTTTGTCTGTAAACTGATTGGCTGTTTTAACCCTTTGACGCCCAGAGGTTCTGTCTCTAGGCAGCCAGACTTTGACACCTTCTAGTTTTTTGGCCATTGCTCGAGCTACGTGCGTCGTAGAGAGCTCATAAAACCACCATTCGATAGAGAATTTAATGGTAAACAAAACCCGTTGATTAAGGGTCTAGGACCCACCGTTTTTTTGTTATAAGCGCTCAAAGCTGAAAGTTTGTGCAAAATTGGCGCCATCACTCAGACATGTACCTCACCCTAGAGTATTTACACAGTAACCGTGCGCCTATCATAGTTGACAGCTAAAAATAACCTACAATATCTGCAGTATTTGATGCACAAAAAGGTGACTGCCAGAGTTGCGATCACATATCATAATGAGGCTATAAAGAAAATGTTACTTTTGCGATGAAAAAGAATCAAATTTTCACACTGCTTAATCAAGCATAGGTTTTGTTGTGTAGCAGCCGGACTACAATTGGGCGACTAAATGCAAAGATTTGCTATTTCGGAAAAAACAGTTCGAAGATCAGTTGACTAGAATAAGCTAGCATCCACCACGTGGGGTACCTGAGGTTCACAGTGCGCATCAAAGGGTTAATAATGCTCCGAGCCAATCATTGCTAAGCTCCGCCTACAAAAAGTTATATAACTTATATGCGAGGTTACGGTATAGGCAAGTCTTACTGTATTTCCAACTGGGAAGTTCCGATCTATCAAAATACATACCTACCTGTTCCTATATTTTTTCGATCAGAAGTTTAAATTAAAATTTAAATTGAAAAAAGTTACGCAACATTCAATACTATTAAATTTTTAAATAATTTTCAGCAACTTTTTGCCCACTGTTCCCAAAACGGCAACAAGTCATATGGCAGGCTAGATGCACAGAAACTGTCAAAAGTATATGATTTAGCTTCAGTTGACGCGAAATACGTCAACAAATAGTGTATTATTCATGAAATTGCTGCAATTTTTAATTCGAGCAGAAACGGGTTACGCAAGTATATAAATTGGTCAACGGCCAATTAAATTAATTAAATATTCACTTTTCCGTTATTTTTATGTATTATGACATGACATATTGTTATTTTTGCTTTCCAACCGTCAGTTCTTTACTACAACCATTGAATCAGTGATAGCTTATCAGTAAGCAAGTTTTTTATTTGCAAGCTAATGCCAGTAAATGCCCTTTCATTGTAGATGAACGGTTGAACTTTGAATTTACCTACTGATTTGCTAAAGGCTTATGCGTGAAATATGCGTCGTGAGGCGCTACAGTTAGTGAGGTAAGATGTACTTGGGTAAATTTTTGTGTAATTACCTGAACGACTAAAAAAACTATAGTGATTCAACTAATGTGAGTGAGTTTGTGAAAACAGCAGAACTGTTCTAGAAGACGTTTGAATATGAACAATTTTATTTTGGCAATTGTGTGGTTTTGACTTGGTCTCATGTGCACTGCAATGCTGGCTGGCAATCAGAAAAAAGTGTCATACTCTTCCCATTATGTACATACTCTTGGTGCAGTGTTGTCATACTCTTCCCATTATGTACTCTTGGTGCACTGTTGTCATACTCTTCCAATCATGTACTCTTGGTGCACTGTTGTCATACTCTTCCCATTATGTACTCTTGGTGCACTGTTGTCATACTCTTCCAATTATGTACTCTTGGTGCAGTGTTGTCATACTCTTCCCATTATGTACTCTTGGTGCACTGTTGTCATACTCTTCCAATCATGTACTCTTGGTGCACTGTTGTCATACTCTTCCCATTATGTACTCTTGGTGCACTGTTGTCATACTCTTCCAATTATGTACTCTTGGTGCAGTGTTGTCATACTCTTCCCATTATGTACTCTTGGTGCACTGTTGTCATACTCTTCCAATCATGTACTCTTGGTGCACTGTTGTCATACTCATCCCATTATGTACTCTTGGTGCACTGTTTCAGGAATGTGAGCCGTGGTTTGTGCGGTGGGTCTGGGGGGCGGGGGCCTGGAGTGGAGTTACGTGCATGGGGCCTGCAACACCCCGCTGAGGAACCAGACCGTGGGAAACATCTTCCAGGAGACCGCCAACCGCATCCCAAACCAGGACCTATTCATCTTTCCGCACCAGAACATCAGGAAGACATTCCAACAAGTTTTCCAAGAAGTAACTAAAGTTTTTGAGCTGGTAAAACTGTATAATTTGTATTTATTGAAGTGTCAAGAAAGGGAGCGTGGATTCATTTCATACTCAGAAAGATGCACGTGAGCAATCGGCGAGGGGATGCCCGACCACTTGCAGACAGGGGGGTGATCCTGGTTTCCTGATTTTGCTTTGATTTCCGGCGCAAGTCGGAAAAATTTGGCACTTTTTCGATTTTTTACTCAATTTTGGCACTTCCGTCTATCAGAAGGGGTGGGGGGTTGAGGCGGGGTGCCTGGTCTCTTAGAGGCGAGGGGGTGCTGACCCTACTGAGGGGAGGGGGGGGCGGATACCCCGCTACCCCCTATGTGCATCTATGTTCATACCGAAAAAAAGACAGCATAATCACCAGAATGATCTAAGGGGGATTTGAATCACCTATCTCTGGATCTGCAGACCAGCGCTCTACCGTCGAGCTACTGGCCACTGGCCAATGATCAGCTGTCGTCAGTCCCAGCATCAGCATCATGATAACCCAGGGAGTATTCGAACCACCCATCTCTGCATCTGCAGACCAGCGCTCTACCATTTGACCTAGGTACGGCCGATAATGAGCTGTCGTTCGTGAATCCCTTTAAGTACCTACTCTGTTTCAGGCGGAACAGCTGGCTTGTGGATTTGTGAGCGTGGGCCTGAAGCGTGGCGAGCGCGTGGGCATCTGGTCGCCCAACTACTACGAGTGGACGCTCGTGCAAATGGCCGCTGCCTTGGCTGGACTCATTCTGGTAAACCCTAGTGCTGGGCACAGTTGCAAAATCACTATCCGTGTACACAGTTATTTTGGAACAACTGCTAACTGTGACTGCTATTGTACCGTCTTTGAAATAAAGCTAATTAGACAGAATAAACTTATTGAAGCCCCTGAGTAAAGGAACCACGTTAACGATAATATAATGTAATAAATTTTTTGAATTTCAGGTCAACATAAACCCAGCCTATCAGATTCCGGAGCTTTCTTTCGTGATAAAAAAAGTCAGTTAATGAAAACACTCAATTGAAAATATTAAAATATACTAACTTTAAACTGGATTTATTGGAATAAATTTAAATTTATTTTTAAAAACAAAGTGTCGAATAAACGTAACGCGGGAACAAGGCATTGACGTATATGTAGACTAGTCAGCCAAGCAACCTAGCTTGACTAAAGATTATTAGCTACAGTATAAAGACAGAGAGGGCCATGCAAGTTAGCTACTAAATAGATTGTGTTGTACTTGGATATGCAAGTAGAGTTATGTAGCAAGTCATACTTGATAATTCAGCTACTAACTATGTAACGATTAGCGAACACTCCGCTGTCTAATAGAAAATAATATTTGATCAGCTTAATCTAATTTTCGACCTGACCCTTGTTTGTGACGTTGACAACCAACATACCATGTTGAAGTGTAAACTTGTAAAAAATAGTTAATTAGTACTAAACGACTATGTAGCATGCGTGCATTATTTTTTTAAGGTTTAGTTTAATTTGTCAATTCCTACAACCTATTTTTAGGTTGACATTGCGGCAATGGTAATAGCGGAGCGTTTCAAAACGCAGGACTACTATGAGATGATGTCGCAAATTTGTCCTGAACTGACCACGACGAAACCCGGAAATCTGAAAGCCACCAAGTTCGTTCTTATCAGTTGATCAGTTAGAATCAACTGATTTAATTTAGTATATATATACTATTTTCTGTTCCTCTTCTATCGATTCTATCCACAATTCACTATTTTCTGTTGAAGACATTTCGTGAATAAATAAAAACTATATATATATATATATATATATATATATATATATATATATATATATATATATATATATATATATATATATATATATATATATATATATATATATATATATAGATTATATATTTACTTTTTTTAGATTTCCAGAATTGAAACACATAATCACAATGGGTAAACAGCGGAAACCGTAAGTTTTCTACCTATAAAATATGCTACAATAAAAGTTTTGGTTTTTGTATATCAAAAAACTACTTTTTTAGTTTGTAAATACCATCAGTTTTCTAGTGCCTGTTCGACTTTCAATGAGATTGCAGATTTCTTGTGGAATATTGACAATCAGGCCTCACAATACAACCACTACTCACTCAGCTGAAGAGCTTATTATGTTTGCATTACTTAAGTTTTCGGTAAAAGTGCTACCAATTTTCAGGGGTTGTTGGACTTTTGACGAGATCGCTGTGGAGGCAGGGGACAGCGAGTCGCGACGACGGGTGCAGCAGTTGAAGACGGAGATACAGGCCGACGATCCAGTCAACATACAGTTCACTTCCGTCAGTATTTTTAGTAGTCCAATGTCTAACGCAGAGTCTGCACGCTGATTGGCCGTATCGTGGGTTTCTTTACATTTACATTGTTTACATTTACATTTACATTTACATTTACATTTACATACATTTAGATTTACATTTACATTTACATTTACATATACATTTACATTTACATTTATATTTATATTTACATTTACATTTACATTTACATTTACATTTACATTTACATTTACATTTACATTTACATTTACATTTACATTTACATTTACATTTACATTTACATTTACATTTACATTTACATTTACATTTACATATACATTTACATTTACATTTATATTTATATTTACATTTACATTTACATTTCATAACCGCTAAAATAACGTATGTTTTTCAGGGTACCACTGGTAATCCAAAAGGGGCTACGCTGTCTCACCACAACATTGTCAACAATTCCTATTTTGTAGGGTTACGTATGGGATATGATAAACAGGTTTGTTTTACCGAAATGAGTGAAGTTGGTTTTACGTATATTTGTTTAACGATGTTTCAATTACATAAGTAATTACATTATATAGTTGTTACATACGACACATAAACCTTGTGTTGTTATACCTTAAGGATTGAGTAAAGCTATCATAAGACATACATTGAACGTGAATTGACGCATAAACGTCGGAGTAGTTAAGTACAGGAATTACTGTAGCTAAAGTTTTAAGCGGATTGCGTTAATGCTTGAATCATCTCAATGATAACATCGGTTATTCGTGCAGAAATGACGTACTTATTTGTTTCCCAATTTGACGAACACTTAGCAAATATAGAACAAAGGCAGATTTTGTTCTTACAACCTAAAATTGAAGATTGTATATCAATGTCATTTCGTTTGCAAAAAAATTATTATTCAGTTTAACCTTCTCAAATGTCCAAACTTTCAATCAGTATATACTCGATTTCAATCGATACAGTACATATCTGCAATCTGCTCTACACTGTTCCCGTCGCAGCTACCGTAATCCTTTGGCTACCGTACTACCGAACCTGGACCTAAACACTGGACCAAGCAAATTAACGATCAGTCAACTCAGTGTTCTGTGCTTTTTAGCGGACCATAGTGAACGTTGCTCCGCCTTTATATCACTGTTTTGGCTGCGTGGCCGGGTCGTTAAATGCCGTGGTTCACGGGACCACTTGTGTTTTCCCTGCTCCCTCCTTCCAACCAGAACCGTGTCTTAAAGCTATTGAAGATTACAAGTTAGTAGTGGTCAATTAATAGGAGAACAAGCTCTTCTGCTGGGTGAGAAGTGGTCACATTGTGACTCCAGGGTGTCAATATTCCAGAGGAAATATCAAACGCGGCCACTGTTTTGTGGATAAAACGACGTTTAAGGTGGTAGTGACGTTTTCGCAGCTTTTTCAATGTTCTATTTTGTAGCAATTACTAAATCAATCTACAAGCGGTCTTTCGCATATTATTAATTAACTTATTTTTTACAAAATTACAATTTTTCAAGAGTCGGTGTTATAGTGTGCACGCCAACTATTTTGGTGAAGCTCATCAGCTAAATTTTATGCATTTTTCCCCGTATTTCGTTATTTCTTCACTGTGGTGAAAAAATTCCGCATACAATTACGCAATTTATACCAAAGGCACATTGATATGTTACGAACCTGCTGATATGCTTAACTAAACGTAATAATTTAGCAGATTTTTAGGCCTGGTTCACACTGGCACTTGCACAAGCACAAGCACAAGCACAGGCACAAGCACAAGCACAGCCGGTTCACACTGCAGAAAATTCTGCACAAGCACAAGCACAAGCACAAGCACAAGCACAACGCTTATTCAAAAATTTTATCTTTTGCACAAGCACAGCCAATCAGCGTAAAGATTTTGCAGCTGTCAGTTTGTGTATAGTCATAAATGGCGCAAAATTAAATGGATAAGTGTGATTTTGCGGAGTTAACCCTTGTCGAAATGGATCTTATATTTACTAAAGAATGTATTGCGTTCATTTTCTCTTTCTTTCCTTCAATTTTGGGTTCGTTTCATCTTTAAAATCAAATTGCGTTTTAGCTTTATTTTTGCCCCTCTTTATAGTTTATTTTCTTTCTTCCATAGAATGTACGAGAAAGTTTCAAAATTGCGAAAATTTTAGCCCAAAATTTTGAAACGATAACGAAACTTCTGAATAGAAAAGACGTTACACTGGCGCGCTTTAATTTGATTGGCTCGGCTTGTGCTTGTGCAAGTTCCAGTGTGAACGCCCAAGCGTTGTGCTTGTGCTTGTGCTTGTGCTTATGCTTGTGCTTGTGCCTGTGCTTGTGCTTGTGCTTGTGCAAGTGCCAGTGTGAATCCGGCCTTACAGTGAGCAAAAATTTGCCTCAAATTTTTCTAAAAAGTCAAGAAACGGCAGTTTTTATGACTTTGGTAAGCTGTAACTAATAAAATAATCAACCTTTTCACTCAATTCGAAAAAGGTATAGGGCAAATTTATTTGGCTACTGTCAAATAAGCTGCCTTGGCATTCTTATGAACGGAACAGAATATTGGTTACTTCAACTGAAATCACTCATTGTGCTCAGAAATGACGGATTTTTTAAAAAATTTTAATTCAGTTAAATAGGGCCTCATTGGGGTCAGCTAATAATACATTAAGCACAGTTTTCGCGTACCCGTTGACAAAAATGGCGGACAAAAGTTTTAAAAATGACGTTTCAGGAGACTGAAGAAAATTTGCAATTTTTGAAGGGGTTTATTAACAGTGCCAATGCTCGTGGCTGCTGTGACATATACTAACCGAATTTTGCAGGTATAATAGATGCATAAGGGACTATGTACATTATTCTGCAAAGTGGTTATTGGTATTTCGTGATACCTATTGGCATGAGAAGTCAGAATTGAGGTAAAAAAACTTCAAAGTTACGGATCGCCTAGAACGACTAACAGAAATATGTCATATTTTAGCTGAAAATATTCTTAAAATAAATTGGGTTAGACTTTTTTTGATTGGTTTTTATGAGTAGTGTAAGAGCCACAAAATATTGCATACAATTTTGTAAGTCCTCAAAAAATACACAAAAAATCCAGTTTTTTAGCTATTAATTAGCTGTAAAAGTTTGAATCAATGTCAAAATTAGCTGAAATACTGCTATTTACATTCGCAATGTCCGTGCCAAGTTTGATTATGTTCGATCAAGTAACTTTTGAATTATTGCAAAAACTTCGAAAACTGACTACCACCTTAATTCCTGATTTCTGCACACATTTACTGCTGAGTAGATCCAAAGTCTCTCAAAAAGCAAAAAATGAATGAAAAAATTGAAAAATCTAGCGGTTTTGAAGTGAGAAAAAATAAAAACTCTTTATTTATATCCGAGACTCGAACCACAGACCTAGTTCACACGAAGAGAGCATCATAGCACTCGACTGACTACCTGTCCACAGAAGTTAAAATGTCAAAAAGTTCAGTTCTCAGCATGAGAGTTACAATTTTACATTTACATAGTATCAGAAATATAACGTCATGTTTTTGCAAAATTGGTTTTCTACTTATCAAAGCGGATCAAAATTGGCAGGGACTGAAAGAAGGATGGGACAATTTTAACCAAGGCAATGGTAAAATTTTATTAATAGTTGCTATGCAGATATTGCTGCAGGCTACTCTTATGGGATTTATGTGAACCCGCAGCCAGCGGTGGTTAGCTCGATTAGTAGAGCATCCGGTTGGTAATCGGAAGGTCGAGGGTTCAAGTCCTCACCACCGATGTAATTTTGCGTTCGGGAATTAACATTGCAAAAGTTGAGTAGGCTGTGAAAAGCGACCTACCTGCCCTTCCAGTGTTAAATAACACTGGAAATTTGACCTACCTAAAATTACGTAGGATTCAGAAAATCTGAATATGGGCCGCGTAAAAAGTACCTACATAGTAGGGTATCCTATAATATGTACATAATACATTCTATTATGTACTCTTGATAGCAGGTAACAGATATGACTTGCGGTATAGCTATTGTACTTTGACTTTCAAACTGTTGGTATGCAGATGTGTCATTATGCAACTGAGCGGTACGTATATACGTACATACTATCTACTTTACAGTCATGTTTTGTTTTTATTTTGTGTTTTGTTTGTTTTTTGTTATTTTTTTCCAATAAGGGAGGAACTGCTACAGCAACGCCAACTATCAAGTGTAATCCGTTACACAAACCTCACAACTGTGTAAGCTAGTTCAAACTTTCACCGTATAAGCCTTCTCTAAATTGTGACGCCCCCATAATCTGTACCTACTTTTGGTTGATTTTACAGATGTACGTCCCTGTATGGAACTCCAACCATGTTTATCGATATGTTGAATAGCCCTGATCTGCCGAAATATAATTATGACAGTGTGACTACAGGTTAGGAGTTATCAAGAGTGCAGTCCCGGCTAGAAATAGTGTCTCTTCGTCTTCGCAAAGGCGGAGATGCGATGGCCCTTCGCGAATTCGCGAACATAAAATTAGCGCAAAGTCAAGGCTAAAATTTTTACAGCAGGTATACCTAGCTATACAGCCGTGAAATGCGTACGCTGCGCGCATTTACGCCTATGTGTGTAAGCAAGCAGGCTACCGTTGGCTTGCGAAGGAATGTGAGAAAAAAAGGGCAAAAATTATGACCGCAAAATATTCGCGAAGCCATGAAGAAAGGGTCATCGCTTTCGCAGGGCACCCTTGTTATGGCTGGGACTGTACATGAGACCTATGTATTTAATTTTATTATGATCTCTTGGATAAAATATGGACTAAACATCGAAAAGTATTTAACATATTTTTGTAATAACCAAGTCTATAATACAACTTAAGCAGGATTATGGTTGTAGCAGTGTAAAATTTTCGTGTCAAAAAGCAATGGTACAAAATTCAGACCATGTGATTAATAGATTAAAGTTAATAACCAACTATAACTAGTAATTAATAATTTAATTTTGTAACTTCATTGGACGATCACAAAAATTGTATGACTTTGGACTGGGGACTAAATGAGTTAAAATAACTAAGCCGATTGTTTTAGTCCGAACCAATTCGAAACTATGACCGACAAAAAGATTTGCTATGCAGGAATAACTTGTAGTGCGTGGTAGTCCGTTTTGTCTGACCAAGACTACATACATAATAGGGAAGAATATGATACTCTTCCCTATCCTAGCTAATCCGTCAGAACGATGCTTAGGTCAAAATAGTCGTTTTACGCCTTGATTTCAGGGGGGGTACCCCCCCTCAAATCAAGACATGTCTTGATTCCAGGGGGGACCCTCCTCAAATCAAGGAAGTGTCTTGATTTGTTGAGGGGTACCCCGTCGTTTCAGCAGACCACCAGCATGAACTGTGATGAGCTGGTGGTGTGTGGAAACAAGGGGGAGGGGTGGGGGGGGGTAACCCCTCCTGATATCAATACACCACCGATTTTGTGCTGCCAGTGTGCTGAAACGAGGGGGGTACCCCGCTGAAATCAAGGCATAAAAGGGCTATTTCGGCCAAACATCGTTCCGGTGTCACCGAAAATTCTGTCCCCCCGGAAATGCTGTCCTCCCGGACAGGATATCCTGTCCCCCTTTAGGAATTCTTGTCCCCCGTACAAATTGCTTAGGAAATCTTGTCCGCCCCATCTGGAAATTTTGTCCCTCTTTCAGGAAATTATAGGGGGGACAAGATTTCCTAAGGGGGGGACAAGATTTCGTAAGGTCGGACAGGATTTCCGGGGGACAAGATTTCCTGTGACACCGGCCAATTAGCTAGAATAGGAAAGAGTGTCATACTCTTTCCGATTATGTACTCTTGGTGTGACTAACAATCAGCGCAATAAAGTAAAGTCAGTTTAGTTTGGGGGTTTTAATGACAGTTTTAAGCATTAAAACTTTTGTCTGACTAAAGTGAACTCGATTTGCCCGGTAAAGAATGGACCTTGGGTTAAACCTAGCCACTTTTTGTGAATCCTAGTCACTGTTATTAAAGTATACATTTTTTTCAGGTGTAATGGCAGGCGCACCTTGTCCCCCTGAAGTTTGCATTCAATGTATTGAAAAACTCAACATGAAAAATTTCACGGTAAAGCATTTTTTTTCTGCGAGTGTAAACTGCTACAGTGGCGTACGATTATCTGATGGTAGCATGTTATCATGGCTAAGTATGTAGAAAACTCCACTAAGAGTAATTTTCTTTTATACAGTATACTTGACCGGTGGTCAATGTTATCAAAAAGTTAATCTCATTTATTTCGGATAATCAAAGTTGTATATGCAATGCTAAAAAAACCATTTTCATTTACATAGTCCATAAGTTGAGTAATTATTGATATCACCTTTTAAATACATTTATTTATAGTAGAATTAGGCAGTAGAATTTTTACAACTGTTTTTAGACAGCTTATGGAACAACCGAAAACAGCCCAATCAGCTTCCAAGGTCATCGTAACGATTCCGTGTTTCATCGTACGAAAACTGTGGGAAGCGTTTCTGAACATGTAGAGGTAAACTTCGGACAACACACCAAAGTCCATTCAATTTCACAACCGTTCTGTTCGTTCAGCCAGCAAATAAAGAAACAATCACATCCTTAAAAACACTTTAAGGCCCGGTTCACACAGACTTACTTTTTACTTTTTACTTTATACTTTTTACTTTTTACTTTTCACTTTATACTTTTTACTTTTGCAAAAGTGTTCACACAGGCTTACTTTTTACTTAAGGAAGATCGCATTCAATTGGCTGGCTTTGGCGCAGTTGTATGTCAAAAAGCAAATCTAGCCAATAAAAATGAAGCTCTATAGGCGGAGCTTCTGTTAGAGCATTCTGATTGGCTAGATTGCAAAAGTAAAAAGTAAAAAGTAGAACGCGTTTCTACTTTTACTTTTGGCCAAAAGTAAAAAGTAAAAAGTAAAAAGTACGTCTGTGTGAACCGGGCCTAAGAGAGATCTGGTGAACAGCGGTAGGTATGTATGTATGTACGTCATACGTAAGCGTTTTACTGTTTGGTGAAGGTTAAAATCGAAATTTTATTTAAGTCCGGTCCATTGACGAAAGATCGAGTTATTGGGAAATTCTTCCGTATACATAATGAGAGTGAGTGAGTATGCATCATCTTCCGTAGAGGGACACCCACTTTAAACTCAGGCGGAAATTTAGGTTAAAGTGAATTTGCCTCTAGCCCAAAATGCATCGAACTCCGTATGCGCACACCACTTTATTTCACCAAGTTGAAACTAGAGCTGGGCACGATTACACGGTACGAACCGTGTACACGCGTGTAACCGTGTTGTCCTATTGTACTAAACTTTGTTTAGATAAGTCTGAGTTGCCTAAACAGGCCAGTAAACGAAAATTTACTCCGTGTAATGCTGACGGTTTTAGGCGAAGGTGGTTGACGAGAATGGCTGCGTGGTGCGTGTAGGAGAGCGGGGCGAGCTGTGGACTCGGGGATACATGGTGATGCTGGGCTATTGGGACGATCCGGACAAGACCAGGGAAACCATCCGGGACGACCGCTGGTACAAGACCGGGTAGGTGAGGGGGTCAGGACTCGGGGATACATGGTGATGCTGGGCTATTGGGACGATCCGGACAAGACCAGGGAAACCATCCGGGACGACCGCTGGTACAAGACCGGGTAGGTGAGGGGGTCAGGACTCGGGGATACATGGTGATGCTGGGCTATTGGGACGATCCGGACAAGCCCAGGGAAACCATCCTGGACGACCGCTGGTACAAGACCCGGTGGGTTCAGGGTGGTCAGGACCTAGTAGATGAAACTTAATCTTGGCTGTTCTGTTTATGATCATTAATTAAACACAATTTTTGTCTAATTTTCAGAGATACTGCCATTTTGCTGGAGGACGGCTACTGTCAGATCGTGGGCCGAATGAAGGACATGATCGTCCGCGGCGGGGAAAATGTCTATCCCACCGAAATCGAAGAGGTCCTGTTCAAACATCCCAAAGTCACTGACGTTTATGTAAGTATGGTCCAAAGTGAAAACTCCATGCTGCTCTAATTAAAACAGAACCTGCGATAGTTGACTATGATTTTAATCAAAAAAGTAAACGTTTTTGTATAAATTAAATTTAATGTGTAAGTGAAGTAAATGAGAGCAAGTTCGCTTCAAATCAAACGGTGTGCTCTTAATTGACCAAGCTAAACCGTAACTAACATGATTTCATTAATTAACTAACTCGTTTCATTTTTGGCCAATAATTTAACTGATTTAAAATGTCATAACTTAAACAACCCTAGTTAGGTGTTGAAAGTAACAGGTATTTAATTTTGATTTTTGCGCGGCCGCCTCAGCGGCCGTGCATACTAATTTCAGGTAATGCTCTGAAACTGAATTTGCATGTAAATTATGCTTAGTTTCAGTGCATTACTGCAGTCTGTTGCACTAAGGAGAGTAACAAGCCACACATGCGCTGACAAGGCAGAGTGTGCGTGTGTGCGTGCCTGTCAGCCTATCTGTGTTGTGCGTATATACTTATAGATAATCGATAATGTTGTCGACAAGTCATGTAGGTACAACAATGTTGTAATCGATCAGCCTGATTGAGTATATGTACTTATGATGGTTCCGCCTTCTAAATTATTGTGTACCATATGCGAAATTGTTATGTAAATAATGACGGTTTGGTATTATGAAGCTGTTCCAAAAAAACTCCGTTTTTTCGAATTTGGCGAATTTTTGCGTCAAGAGTCAAGACTTTATTGAAGTGACGACGTCTACGTAGAACATTTAGGGTGGATTGACAATGATGTCACCGTGGCAATACAAAATTGTGGTATTACGTGTTTTCATACGATTTACACATAATATTATAAAATATTGTCTGATTCGTTACAAATTTCTAACATTTTCTCAAACCATAGTCTTAGCTCAACTGAAATTTCAACAAAACAGAGACTTGCTTGACGTGCTACTGATGTTGCAGTCAATTGTAGTGACTATTGGTTATTGATTGGTAAATACATGTTTTAAAAAGTTTTACTGCTGCTTAGCGTTAATTGTTAATAAGTTAAATATTTATTGTAGCTTTTCTTTAAAAACAAAAATCAAATTATTAGTGAAAGTACAACTTCTATAGTAGTTTTCAGAAATAAACTATGTGATTCATGAAGAATTACATAGGAAGCTTCTTATCGACAACTTATATACTTACACAACCGTTAAATAATGATATTAATAGTGGGCAATCTTGCAAATTTTGCTCCTAAGATCTGAAAGTCATCAATTCAATGCGTTAGTAGATCGCTCACTGACAGTGGAGTAGTGACTAGTGAGTGACTACGGTCGTCGGGAATGGCGTAGTGTTGTCCATCTAGTTCCAACAGGAATTCCTATAGGTAGTTTCGGTATCCGTATTGGTCTCGCTCTCGGAAAAAAGTACAAACTTGCATCCATACCTAAATCCTACAGTCGACACCAAGCAATAGATGTCATGTAAAATAGCAGCCGAACTGCACTTTACTACTACATATACTGACTACATTACAAGTACAAATCCCAGATTTGCTACACTCCTCCCCGCCTGTATAAAGTTTCCTGCCGCTGAAAAACATAGCGGTGACAGTTGTTTTAGGCAAGCTTGAGTAAATTGTGATGCACAGTTATTTCTTTCAAGCTTCTGTTCAAGGGCCGTAGTCGATAGACTGATGGACGCAGAGTCTTTATGATTGTGTAAGGCCCTTCCCACTTTCTATTTAATTTCGACGCCCTTGATTTTCCCGAATTTTTGTAATACACTTTTTGACCAGCCCGGAAGAGTTGACTCCAAGCAGTAGTGTCATAATTTCGTTTCTGATAAAATTGAGCTTGTTTAATATTTTTCTTTGCTTTATTGAGGTCTTGACGTAATGAACTAGATTTTCTATGGTTGTTAGATGCGCAGTCGTTTGCTGTTTGCCAAGAGTCTAACGGTAGTCTAGGGCTGTAACCGTGTGTCAGATAGAAAGGACTGAACCTTGTCGATTCATGAACCGCACTTCGGTAAGCAAGCAGAACGTGGGGTAACAGTTCCTCCCAGGTCAGCTTTTGCTCTTGTGTTTCTGCGCATTTCGACAGCATATAACACAAGGTCCGGTTAAATCTTTCCACATGGCCGTCCGTTTGAGGGTGTCCTGGAGTCGTTGATAGTTTTTCTATTCCATAGGATTCACAAAAGTCATGAAATAGTTTAGATTCAAAATTGGATCCTCGATCTGTCAATAGTTTTTGTGGGCTGCCATGTCTAGAAATAAAATCGACGAAGCATGGTATTAAATCCTCTGTCTTTTCAGATTTTAACGGGTAAACTTCGGGCCATTTTGTAAAAAGGTCAGATACTACTAGAATGTAGGCGTTACCAGAGCTTGACTGCGGCATTGACAAAATGTCAGCAGCTATCAAGTTGAATGGGCTCGTTGGCGGAATAGGATGTAGTTCAGCTTTTTCATATTTCACTGGTGCATTCCGCTGTTGACAGTTCTTACAATCTGAGATATGATTCTTTATGTCATGCCCCATCTTATACCAAAAATAGCGTTTTCGAGCTTTGGAAACGGTTTTGAAATAACCCAAATGGCCAGATGACTTGTCATTATGGAGAAGGTACAAAATCTGACGTTGCAGTTTTTTGGGAACCACAAGTTGTTGTCGCAAGGCTGCACCGTTTCGTGGATGGAATTTTCTGTATAAAATGCCATTTTGTAGATGTAGACGTCTCCAGTGCCGCATATAAACATTTGTGCCACTTTTCCGTAACAATTTCGGCGGCGGATCTGTAACACCATTTAGCTTTGCTTTATAAATAGGACCGATTTCGACAGAATTCATTTGGGCAGTAATAATTTCTTGTCGCTTTAGTGATGGGAACTTATCATCATTAGAATTGATTAAAACTGCTGAGACTGTTACTTGCTTTTCTACTGCCTGTCCGAAACTTGGTCTTTTAATTGAAATTTTGTCTTGTTGTAAAGGGCACCGAGAAAGAGTATCAGCAACTACATTTATTGTGCCCTTTACGTATTGCATGTCGTAATTGTAACCTTCCAGTTTTAATATCCATTTTTGAATCATCAGTGGTGGATTTTTCATTGATTTTAAATGAGTTAGAGGTTGGTGGTCGGTGCGTATAATAAGTTTACTATTGTAGAGATAGGGTCGAAAGTGGTCGACTGCCCATGTGATTGCTAAAGCTTCCTTCATGAATGTGGAATATCGTTTTTCTGTTTTGGACAAAGTTCTGCTTGCAAAAGAAATTGGTTTTTCAGAGTCATTTTGGATTTGCGATAACATTGCTCCAAGACCAACATTGGAAGCATCTGTGGTGACTATAAATTTTTGGTCAAAATCAGGAAATGCTAAAAATATTGACTCAGCTATTGCATTTTTAATGTTTTTAAAGGCGAGCTCACAGGTTTTGGACCAAACAAATTTAGTATCAGTTTTGGTCAATTGGTATAAAGGCGCTGAGATTGTAGCAAATTTTTCCACAAATCTGCGTAAATATGATGCCATACCTAAAAATCTTCTCAGTTCGTTAAAGTTTGTTGGTGTTGGAAAGTCAGATATTGATTTTACTTTATTGGGGTCTGGTTGAATTCCGTTTTCAGAAATTAAATGTCCTAAGTATATCACCTCTTCTTGAAAAAACGAGCACTTTGTAACTTTTATTTTTAGTCCAGCTTCTTGAAGTCTTTTTAATACTTGATCTAACCGTGCCAATGTTTCTCCAAAGGTCTTACCAAATATTAAAATATCATCCAAGTACACCAAGCAAGATTTCCAGGTTAAGCCTTTTAGAACATTTGCCATAAGTCTTTGAAATGTTGCTGGCGCGTTAGTTAAACCAAATGGCATAACTGAAAATTCAAACAAACCTTTGTGGCAAGAAAAAGCTGACTTGGCTTTGGCTTCATCATCAAGTTCTATCTGCCAGTAGCCAGAAGCTAAATCCAAGGTGATGAAATATTGGGCACCTGCTAGTGTATCTAAACAATCGTCGATCAATGGCAAGGGATAGGCATCTCGAATTGTTACTTTGTTTAGTTTTCGGAAATCAATGCAGAATCTGGTTGTACCGTCTTTCTTTTTCACTAATACAACGGGAGAAGACCACGCAGAATTGCTTTCTTTGATTACATTAGACGCCAACATTTTATCAATTTGTTTGTCTATTTCCGCTTTGTCTTTGTATGGAAATCTCCGGGGGGCTTGCTTGATGGGAGTAGTTTCAAACGTCGGTATCGAGTGCTTTACCAAATCAGTTCGACCGAAATCGTCCGAGCTTCGGGAAATAATATCTCGATAGTTCCACAATAAATCATGCACTGAATCTATTTGTTCGCGTGACAACTTAGCATTCTTTATCAGAGTTGACTTGATGAGTTCATCTTTATTCCAGCTTTTGCTGGTGCTTGTGCCGGTTGATTGTTCAGAAATGGAGTTACAACAAATTTCATGGGGTACAGTTGCATTAAATTCGCTATACAATGGATAAAATTTTCCAACTGTGGATCCTGCAAAAATTGTTACAGGATATTCTGCAGGGTTAGCGAGCTGGAGAATAATTCCGTTGTTAGTGCAAGTGTCAATAGAATTTGAAATTAGAATGCAGTTTTTAGCCATAAACTTATTGGACCGTTCAAATACACCTGTATAGCATGCGGAGGTGCAGCCATTACCAGATACAGTTCCTAACGTTTGCAATTCATGTTTAGGTGGTATTCGAACAGTATGTGCGATTCGTACATTAGAAACACTAGGAATTTTTGCGACTGGAATCATTGGAATACTATGAAAATTTAATAATAATGCTTTCTTGTTTGTATCAATTACTCCAAAATTCGCTTGAATAAAATCCAAACCCAAAATAGCTTGTGAATTCAAAGTTTCGGCGATATGCACAGAAGTTTTTGTCAGTGTTCCGCCCAAGTTAATGTCTACTGTCACTTTTCCAATAAATTTTAATGCCGAGTTGTCAGGATTAAGACCATCGGACGCAACAGTCGCTGATTGTTTGTAATTATATGGCATAGCATCGAAAATGTCGCGTCTAATAATTGTGCCAGAACTACCAGTGTCCACTAGAAATTTAGTGTCAATTCCGTTAACAGTTCCCCAAACATAATACAGGTAAGTAAGGCCAGATGTAATTGATTCATTGTGTGAGTTAGGGTTAGTATCATCATATTCACGGACCATGTAAGTTACTGTCGACGGCTGGTCCGCTGTACCGGCGACGTTCTGACGTTTAAAGGATTAGACCGATCTTGTTGAAACTCTACGTGATAGTCTCTTTGACGCGACTGACTACGACGTCTTTCTCCATTGTAGCTGTCACCTCGCTGTTTCATAGGGGTTAGGTTTCGACGAAACGGTGACTTGCTATGCTGGCGCTGACTAGGTTCGTAATCATGCCTATTTTGACCAGAAACATTATCCTCACAATAAGGACTAGGTCTAAAGTAATAGCGAAATTGCTCTTGTCGAGTGTAGTTAGCTTGGTGATTAAGACGCTCTAATCGTGTAATCACGTTTTCCAGAGTTTCCGCCAATTTGGGCACTGTTTCAACCAGTTTCTCAATTGAAGCGTCTGTATTAGTTGTTGTTAAAACAACTGAGTTAGTTGCTGTCTCAGTTTGTCCTTTATTGACGATTTCTGCAGACGTACCTGGAGTTGCAAACGCTTTAGCAAGCTCAAATGTTTGAGCAACTTGCAGCGCTTTAGTAGGGGTATCAGCATCAGCTAAAAACAGTTTTTCCTTGATTGCAGTATTGGCGACGCCTTGCTTGAATTTGTCCAAAATTAGATTGTTTCTTTCCTGTTGTGAGCGATCGTGATATCCATCGCTCACAAGGGTTGTCAGACTGCTCGTGAACGAACTGAGACTCTCGTTTGGTTTCTGAACTCGTTGCATAAACTCAGTTTGAGCACGAACTTTCTTGGCTGGGTCCCGGAACTTCATACGTAGCTGGTCGCATATATAGTCGAAATCATTACCTTGATCTGGATCAAGACACACTTGTTCGAAAAGTACGGTAGCTTGGTCGCTCAGCCGTGAAAGCAACGCATCGACCTGTTGCTCACGTCGAATTCTGTGCGAGCGGATGAAACGAGACATGCGGGTAAGCCAGGTGTCGATGTCATTCCCGGGCACAAACTCCGGAACAGCTTGGTTGAATGACATGTTCGAAACTAGCCACTCGCTGCCACCAATGTAAAATAGCAGCCGAACTGCACTTTACTACTACATATACTGACTACATTACAAGTACAAATCCCAGATTTGCTACACCATATTTGTCAAAAACTTGTGGTGCACGCCGCGCTGTATTTTACCGATACGGTAAAATAATACTCACTGTTGGAATGTGACAAGCAATATGCTCGTCCACAAAAGTGCTTGTGTGATCTTAATGTTGTTAAAGTGCGGAGTGTGTTTCACACGTCTTCTAGAGTAACTTTGCATCTGTCACATAAAAATGCCTTATATATATGTATATTCACTGAGTTGCTCTTTTCGTGGTTATTGGTAGCGTAATTTGAAAATGCAAACGGTTCACAAAAATTTGTTTACTAGGAATCGAACCTGTAACGCCATGGTTGCAAAGCTACCAAACTATCCACTCCACCACACAGGCCCCACACGTGGTATAGGTAATGATGCTTTACTTACATGTAATCATTCTATCAGTAAACATGAGTTTAAGTTATTGAAATTATTTTTTATTAAATTACCTTTAACTTATTAAACTACATACCTACTTCTAATTGCTGAAACTTGACTCTTTTACATTTTGCAATTTGCAACAGATTTTGCAATTAAAGTTGCTGTAAAAAAGTGCTCTTTTTTAGGAACTTAAAGGAACTGGCCCAACAGATCTACGATGGCCTCTGGCCAATGTGCTGAAAAGTAGATGTTTTATGCTTACTGAATGCTTTTGCCGCAGATTGAGCTTGTTCATTTTGATTTTTTTATTTTAGGTGATTGGTGTCCCGGACACCCGCTTGGGAGAAGAAGTGTGTGCTTGGATTCGATTACAAGAAGGAGACACGTGTTCGGTGGAAGAAATTAAAGATTTTTGCAAAGGAAAGGTAATTCATTCTCGAACACTGGCCAGGCTCTGTTTATCGAAGTGAAAGCAAACCGAAAAGAAATTTTTAAAAAAGTTTTAACAAAAAATTTAAATTGATCGAAACATTTCAACGGAAAAAGTAACACTGAATTATCTACAATGCACCCTGTAGAAAATGTCAGTGGTTGATTTTCATCAAAAAACTCTGAGCATTTTAGAACATGAAAACAGTGTAAATTTTCCAAGCTCATAGGTGAAATATTTTCAACTATTTCAATCAAGCCAAAATTTTTAACAACGAACTTTTAACGACGAACAGTTTGCTTCGATAAATCGGGCCCAAGTTCTATATCCGGCAACCGCAGCATCCATTTATCGGGTATAATGGCCCTGTGGGAATGAACAAGTCAAAGAGCTACTTCATTCCCGCAGGGCCATTATACCATATCCGGTACTGTTCAGGAATAATGAATCTTAGAAAATTGTCGGAGTTTTGTATTGGCTTCATTTTATAAATTTCGCTGGATAAATACATTGTCTGGGGCCTGTTGCTCAACTTTACAAGTCTTACAATTGTAACAATTGTAAGTGCAAAATCAGCTGATTCGTTACGAATTCATCACATAAATTCATTACGAATCACCAGATTTTGCACTTACAATTGTTACAATTGTAAGACTTGTAAAGTTGAGCAACAGGCCCCTGACAATAAATTTCGGAACTTTTAGACAAAACAGGTGGGGTGATTTTTGAGACTACTCGCTGTACTCTTTATGCCTTAATTCTTTCTCTTCGTAATGAAATCGCGTGTTTCTTTCTGTCTCAGAGTCCAGCATATTTTGGTCAGAATAATTTAATTTCTGTATTTGTAAGATGTTATTATTTTTAGTGCATTAATATTGTTATTTTGTTGCAGCTATCTCATTTTAAAATTCCGAAGTATATCCTATTTAAGAAGGATTTTCCAACAACTATCACCGGAAAAGTGCAGAAATTTGTCATGCGGGACATTTCCAAGAAAGAACTGTATCTGGAAGATGTTAAATCACATTTTGCTGCTTGATATTTTTTGTTTACCTAATATTTTTTAAGGTGGTGATGACCAACAAAATGACTATAGTTTTATAACATAAGATAAAAATGCACTAATTTATTTATTCCATTAAAAATGTCTACGTTGGCTGGTTGGTTTGTAAGCCAGCGTAGAAATTAGCCTTTTATTAAAAATTTTGTAAATTAGAAACAATGATATAAAAAATTAGTCTTTTCGGAAAAATTACTGCTTTTTCAACAATTGCTGTCATAAACTGCGTTAAAATTTTCATTTGCTATTAGGAAGTCTGAAAGTTTTTTCATCTAGATAGCAAAAATCGTCCTACCCATAAAAAGAAAGGCTGCGATTCACAAAAAGTGTTTTTAGTAACTCGGTGTAAGACATTCCGTGATTTTGTGATTTTAATTAATGTTTATTCGAGGTTAATATGTTCTTTTTGTTGCTGGTTTAACACAGTCCATATTATAATAAATGGGTGTCGTACGTCTATTAATCAATTAATTCAATTGAAAATTAAAAACATAACTAAAACTTAACCAAAACATTGTTAGTACCAAAACTATAACTGAAACTAACTAGAATTTCTGTGACAGAACCACACTAAAGTCAGACAAAAATACGAACAGAATAGATTCTGAATGTCAAGAGTACAGCAAGTATGTAGTCGCAAAAGTCATGCCACTAAAGTGTAAGTCGCGCATTTTTTGTCAGACTTTAGTTATTTAGGGTAAAACGAGGCAATATGGTCGAATAGGGTAATACGGTCGGGGTGAACTTTGAAGTCACGGATAAATCCATCCAATGGCTGTCCAGAGCTTTTTCGCTGAAAAATAAGCTAAGTTTAACTTATAGAGACTTGAAATTTTGCAAAAAGACTTGACCAATAGGTTCATTTAACATGCATTGACCTCATAGAGATAGCATATGTTTGTAAAAAGTCGTTAAGTGAAATAGGGTAACCGACTAAAATGGGTCCAAAAATACGACCATATTGCCCCGTTTTACCCTACTTGCTTATAAAATTGTACTGTCTCTTGGTCGAAGCTACGGGCCTTTTTCTAAAATGGACTTAACTGGACTTGACTTAACTGGACTTAAACCAGCGGACTTAAGGTGGTAGTTACGTTTTCGACAGTTTTTATAACATGCTATAACTTTTGATTGACTCAATGAATTTAATAGCTGTCTTTTTCACGTTAAAGAACTTGACTGAAACTTTCTTTTTTTTTTGTTACTACCCGCCTTTGCCGATTGGCGTGGTTAGGGCAATCTTACCCTCTTAACAAGGCATCCTGGGTAGAGTCCAACTATGTGTATGGGGTTGGTTACCCAAGAACATCATAGATTGGAGTTCATCTGTGAAAATTTTGAAATTTTGTACAAGTCTACAGTTTTATTCCAAGCACATTACATATGTAACCCATTTACCCGTTTTAACAGGCTTTCTTCGCCGACTCTTCTTGTCAGGGTGTTAGTTTCTGTTGAAATTTTTTGTTTTCTGAATGTTCCTTTGCTGTTATTTGTTGTTTGGTTTTTCATTAAGATCGGATTGTTGAGTTGATTTACTTGGAAGTCATACCATTTTCTTTGTTCTTGACTCTTTAGTGTCGACTAACCCCTGACTGTCGGACTAAGCCTTTACTAGTTTTTCTTCTTACAATCGTACAGTCTTGTACTGTACCAGACAAAATATTGAAATAAAACATAAAAACACCTTATCTGATTTATCAATTAACATTCATCACATTCTTTATTCCCACACTTAACTATTCTAAAATTAATGAAAATAAATACATAAAACTTCAGCCTTTGACGTCTTCATATACTTTCAGCATTAATAACAGCGAAAGATGGAACCTTTGTTTCTAGCTGTAGTTTTCGTTGCGTTCAATTTTCTAGCTTGCGTTTAGGTTGTCTTCGTTGTCTCTCTGTTTTTCTGGTTTCGGTTTAATTCTTTTTAACTTTGCCTCTTCTGTATTAAGACACATGCATTCAAAATTCTTCAAATAAATAACAGTTGTTATTTTCTTCGCCCAGTATAACATATACAACAGTTCTTGGTGAGCTTTTTATTGATAAGCTTGATCCTTTTTGTATTTTTCTCTTCTGCTTTTCTCAATTTTCATCCTTTTTGTTCTTTTCTGTTTTTCTGTCTATCTTCTTTGCTTCTTCATTTAGTTAAGTTATTTTTGTTTTTCAGCTGTGTCTTTGAATGCTTACAATTTTTTATATTTATGTGTTTTGTATCCTCAACTTTTATAATCTCCTTGTTTTCGGTGATTTTCATATTTCACTTTTTTAGTTGTTCACTTCGCTAATGTTTTTCTTTGTCCAACAATGTGTGTTAGCCTTCACGCCTGTAGTGGTTGGTGATAATGCGACTCATCAAACAAACGGTCCGGGTGGTTGCTTGTAGAAAATTACGTCACCGAGGGGTCCCACACAGTGGCAATCTGCAATTTCGGCCATTAATCCCACTCGAGAGCGATCACATCATTGTAACAGAATTGGATTTTAGTGTATACTGCACTTAGTATTAAAAGTGCCTAGTATCTGAACATCCCAACCGGATTTTAGCAATTTTTTTTTAAACGTCATAAAGATATAGTTTTATTCTGCTGCTTCCTTGTGCTTCTGAGGCAACCATGTCAAGCTGTGTCAGTTTTCCATCAGGCCTAGTGAACTATTGTGTTTATAACTCCAAATCTGTACGTTTCTCTTCCAATTGATTTTTATACTTCAGCAGATCAGGGTATCAGTAGTTTTGACCCACCTCGGATGAACGACTTGTCCACCAATTGATTGCCAATTCTGTACTTGACTAAGACTTTTGCTCTTGATCTTCTGTTTTGGCAATTGGTTTTCAAAATCAACTAGAAAGAGGTCCACCAGAGTTCCATTTCTGCCATTTCGGGTTTGGCGTTGCTGTTCGGGTTTGGCGGCCATTTCTGCTTTATGAACGTCAACAATTGACTCGTTTTCAGCATTTACATTTCTGCATCGACGCACTTCTATTTTAAATTTTGCAGCATGGCTAAAACTTTTTTCACAGTCGTTTTGCAACTTCGTTGAAGTTGCTTTTTGGATTCTGAATTTTTGAACTTTCTTAATTGTAGGTCTGTGTGTTTGTTGTTGTTCAGGGGTGGCCGTTGCATCAAATTTCGGTCATCAGAGCTTATTAATTTTGTGCTGCATCTGTTTCCAGTGTTGCCACATCTTCTACCCAGATTTTTGAAACTGTGGGTGTAGATTATTCTAATTTTCGTTTTTCAAATCTTCAAATTTTTGATTTCAGTTAATTTGTTTAGGTTATCAGGCGTGTAGTTAACAAATTAATAGTAAACCGTTCTTAAGTACTTTGCTCTTTTATACTAAATTTAATGACATTATCCATTTGGTTTATCTTTATTCATGGGCCGGGATTCTGACATCTGTATTGTACCTCTCTTTTTGGTTTTTATGAAGTCTTAATTAAATAGGTCAATTACTGAAACACACTGATATGATTGGTATATAGCAGATGGTCACATATAGAACACGTATGTAATGTAAGAAATTAACGGTGGACTGCACCAAATCGGATTAACTGACGATTAGCTTAAACCGATTTAGCTCAGGCTAAAATTCCTTAAATCGGTTTAAGTCCGCTGCACCAATGAAGATTAGCGCAGTTGGCGCGTAAGTTTTGGTTGAAAACTGGAGTTTAGCTACGATTTAACTGAGATTTAGCTAAATTGATTTAACTGGAGATTAGCTCCAGCTCAGACTCAAGTTAATTCGATTTGGTGCAGTCCACCATAAATGTAACAAACTAAATGCAAAATGTGCTGTACTCCACGACTCTTCACTGATATTGACTGTAATTTATAGTTAAAAATTTGCAGGAATAAAAAATTTGTCTAAAAACTAAAAAACAAAGTTTGAAACAGAGCAAGAATGTTTATACAGCATTATAGCTTGGTTATTATGTATTAACTCAAGAAAACTACAGCATCAAGCGGAACTATCCACCCACGACGCCGAAGTCCGCAGCCCGGAGCCAGTGACCGCAGCTGTCCCGCCGACGCCACAGACCCACAAAAATGGACTGGCAGGGGAACGATTGAATTCCATCAACCGACTCCGGAGTCAGCACCAGCGGCCCCGGAATCAGAGCCACCCGAGTCATTCCCAGATGCAATGTAGCTGTTGTGCACAAACCTATGCACGTACATCCGCTAAGAATGACTCAGGCGACTCCGACCGCGGAGCCACCGAAGCCGACCCCGGAGTCAGCCAACGAAACCCGATAATCCAGTGCAATTCTACGAACCCATGACGCCAACAAGACTGTAGGGTACTGTAAAAGATTTTGCTAGGATCAGTTATTTATTATGCAGATCCTAATGCAAATTCCACAGTGTCAACAACACCCAGCAAGTTCTTTTTGAGTTGAACTTATTCAGTCCTTTTAAAAACTTGAAATATATGCACTTGTGTGACTTAAAAGAAAACAATTAAATTGAACTTATCTCATCCATTTTGTAAAACCAAATCAACCAGCCTGCATCCCACATTTTTGGTGACTTTAACTATTTGTAGTAGTTGCTGCATTTGTAGATATTGTCTTTCCTTGTTTGATTTTTCTATTGACACAGGCAGTAAAAATTCTTGTTTGGAACTGATATTTCAAAACTGGAAAAATTTCTGTTGTAGTTGCTGTAAAACCCTTGATCCAATGTTAGTTCAGTAGCGTTGAGTCTAAAAGTTTTGGATAAATACATGTAAAAATTTTAGATAAAGATAAAGATATATGTTTCATACTTAGTTGAACTTAGTCAAAAATAAAGTTTGAAAACTGAAACAAAGATGTCCCAAAATAACACGACTATCACTGAAGACAGTGCGACTATATTGCAGTGTTGTCAACTTAAGGCCAAATATTAATACGACGTGCTTTTTAGTGATCCGAACAATGTAATGAAAACTTGAACCAAAAACTGCTCACACTAAGATGCAATCTGATTTGGATGCAACATACAGCTAGTACATAGGTTCACCTAGTCGTTGTTTTGGTGCACATGTTAGAAGCAATGACAAAATGACAGTTTAACAAGTAGCATTACACAAAACTAATTTAACAATTATTTAATAGTCACGATTTCAAGATTAACACAAAAAATTAAACTAAAGCTCTATAAAACAATAGAAATTGGACTTATCCATTTTTCGAACAGTTTGGCAAGTCGTAATCAGTCGCCTCATCTCCACTTTACTCGCGAAACATCTGACTGAAACTACACTTATGCACATTATCTAGCTTAAATCTGTAACAAGCTAGTCAGCAGACACTGTCAAAGTAGTCCAATTACGAGAATTTTTGCATTTTTCTTGTTTTGCTTGTAAAATTGACAGTGTAACTCCAACTGATTTCATTCTTTACACCAACTTAGCCAATAACAGGGTGAATTTTAATGCTAAGTTTGGTGCATTTATATGATGCAGAAAGGAAGTTACGGACCTTTAATTTTGAACTTTTTCGAATTTTGAAAAATATACGAATTTTTGAATCTAATTTTTTCACGAAAGATGCTAAATTAATACAAATAAAAAAATTGACACATCAGAAATTGTCTAAAAAACATGTAAAATAACGCATGAAAAGATTGCAACATCGAGACTTGAGATTTAGTCCACGGAAGTACATTTTTACAGATTTCTGTGAATGGAATTGATGTAACACAAAATTTAAGCTAACAAAATTTTTGAAATTTTAGCATAATGTAGACACATATGTGTTCCAATTTTTTCAAAATTTTGAACAAAATCCTTCTAGTAGTTGTCAAGTTTTGCGGACTTTTGTGCAGTGTACTTTAGTTCAAAAAGAAATGTTACATAAATGTAACGTAATCTCAAACAGTAAAAAGCGGAAAGATAAGTTTTGGCAATTAAATTGAAGGTTTTTGACATGCCCGTGTGTCATTTTTTTCTTTTTACAATAAACGGCCGTTTTGACTAGCTACTACTTTGGCTTAGCTAAACATAAAATTTACGAAAAATTGTCGTAACTGGCTGAAAAATATTTTTTGTGAACATTAAATATGATTGTTTCAATCTATTTTAGGAAGCATTTATCTCATAATAAATTATAGTTTCCTAAATTAATATGCGTACTATAAATTATTGATTGAAAATTAAGCGTAAGTTGTCAAGTGTTACTCCTGCAAAACTGTCGAAAACGTTACTACCACCTTAAGTGGACTTAAACGCATTCCAAAAATACCGGATTTAAGTGGACTTAATTAAGTCCGCTGCAAGTTTAAGTCCAGTTAAGTCGGACTTAAGTGGACTTAAATTTGCAGCGGACTTAATTAAGTCCACTTAAGTCCAGTATTTTTGGAACACAGACTTAATTAAGTCCGACTCGATTAAGTCCGACTTAATTAAGTCCGATTGCATTCCTAAAATAACTTCGGCTTTTAAGACTCTGTGTGGCTTACGAGTTTATGTTAATAACTTTTGACTAGTTTTACCGTTCTGCATGTGTAATACGTCATTCGAAAGCTCACAAATTGCGGTTTTTAGCCATGTAAATCTTAAAATTTTTTATGCTTTTATTTTTTAAATTTACATCCTGAACAACTTTAAAAAGTTGTAGTAACTGTATTCTACCGTTCTAAAACAAAAATTTTCGTTTAAGGCTGGTATGCCCGCGCTCAAGGGCTGTCTCTGTGTTCAGTATGGTCTTGTGGTTCGTCATTGGCCTCAGATTGATTTAGACTTGCGAAGTCTTCGATACTGTTCTTAACCTGCGATTAATTCATATGTACTTTCACTCATGCATCTTTGTGACAGTTCTGAAGCAGTCTTACGTACGTCAGCCAATCAAATTGAGACATATTACATGTGACACCAAGAACAGCCAATCAGACAGTTGCAGGTCGACTAGTGGAAAAAAACTGCTAGTTTGTGTTGCCTAATTTGAAATGTGTTTTTGAGCATTTTTTCGCGTGAAAATTTGAAATGTTATATTACTTCTGAAACCCTAAAAATTTCTACAAGTATATACCTAAAGCACTTTTGCGACGGCTTTTCGAGTCCCTTGGTAGTCTAGATCGTAAGGTTTTTGCTTTTCAATCGGGGAACCACGGATCAAATCCCGTTCTGAGCTATTTTAATTTCAGTTTTACTTTGATTAGCAAATGCGATTAATATAATTTTAAGTTATTTTCAATGAAACGCAGTAGTGATGTGGATCGAATCGCCGGATCGGATCGGATCACCGATCCGGGGGTCGGATTGGATCGGATCGGATCGCTAAATTTGCCGGATCGGATTGCCGGATCGGATCGACTTGAAAATTTCGGATCGGCGATCCGGATCGGTAGTATAAATTTTGAGTCTCGACCTCAATTTCGTAATTTGACAAATTTTTGCGTAATTTCACAAACTTTTCGAGCGATCCTTCAAACGCACAAGTAAACTACTGCTCAGATTATATCAGCGGAAGCTTACAGTTTATGCATACATAAGAAAAGAGGAGGTTTTTCATCATCCCAAGTTGCGTGAAGACGCGTACTAAATGAGTGAAGTGAACTGTTTATAAATATATCTTAATTTTCGCCTACAGCAACAATCTTGTAACACTGTTTTCGTTAACACAAGAGTTGGGCATTGTTCGTTACAGGCAGAATCGACGCGGATCAAAATTCCAACCCAACTCGCGGTTTGATACTTATGGGTAACCCACGATCTAACCCGCGCCGGATACAACCCGCGCCGTCTATGTCGATCCACGACCAACTTTGACCCACCACTTTAAGTTACCGTACCTGATAATTGATCGTTATTAGCTGATACCCCTGTACTATTTGCACAGTGTACGGCTGTACATTGTTCACATTGCTACGTACTTTAACCGAACGGTACCCAAATTTATGTACCCAGATTGAATTGAATACGTGAAAAAATTTTCAGAATTCGCCGATTTGACAAAATGCAGCGACCCGCACAGTCTGAAGTTGGTACCAAAGGGTTGACCCATGACTCAAATTTTCCGATCCTACCTATCCCAACCAGTGGGTATCCACGACCTGCGGCAGTGAGCGACTCAATATTTTCAAGACATTTACATTTTCCAAATAATCAAAATTTGGGTCTTTTCCGTTATTCCCCCAGCAGTCCGTAATTTGTAATTTACAGAGCCGATTTGAATAATTTTTGCACCAATGGACTCCTCTTGACCTCAAGACTTCAAAAATGCAAGTTTTAAAAAATATAAAATTTTTAAAATTTAATACAAAATGCGGATTTTTTCATTTTCTGAGATGAGGAAAGTGTGTTATATAAGAATTTTCGGGTTTTGGATCTCTACAATTTTAAAAAATTTTCAAAAATTTTTAAATTTAAATTTTTTAAATTTTAAAATTTTTTAAAATTAGATTTTTTAAGTCCTGGGGTCAAGAGGAGTGCGTTGGTGCAAAAATTATTCAAATCGGCTCAGTAAATTCTAATTCCGCCCTGGTGGGGGAATATCGGAAAAGACCCCAAAATTTTTGGTCGTGGGATTGTGTAACGAGCTCTCATTGCAAAAATGCCATCTTATCATGTATATACAAACTCACACTGATGATAATAGGTTATACTTAACAATATTTCTAGAAAAAGTGAAATTTTTAGCTTTCATCACAGTTACAGTCACAATTTTGAATCGGATCGGCGGATCGGATCGGCCGATCCGGGCCTGGATGGGATCGGATCGGATCGCCAATCAAGCATACGGATCTGATCCGTATCAAATTTTCGGACCGATCCGACCCGATCCACATCACTAAAACGCAGTTTATCCAATCGAGTTTGAACATTATTTCATGCGTAAAAGACATTTATTATGTTGTTTTCGCAAATGCAGACGCAAATGTAAGATGATGCAGCACTGTGGTCGAGACTTAGTGAAGACTCAAATGTCATTGGCTAAAAAGGACAAACCTGGACCACGTGATGAATCATAAAACGAGTAATCAATAACACCCGGCCAATCAAAAACTACAAAAGTGCCCATAACAAGAAACACTATAGGACAACAAATTTGGTCAAATAGTGACTGCTCGACACCATGTAATTTCAACCAACTGTGTCGTATTATTTTTCAGCAGGATTTATGTGTCACTATAGTCTTATCTAGATTATTTTCAACCATACTTGACAAAGCGTAAGTCTGAAAACCCACATTTACTGCATTCGTTAGTGGTACAAAATTTTTAAGCTTTATAAGAAAATTATGTTATTACAAACTTTAAAATTCAGTCCTACAATGGTTATCAGCTCTAAACTTGAAACTTCAGCTAAAACGAAACATCATACGTTCCATAAAATTTCCAGTAATCGACTGAAAAAGAATAATTATCGGCCATATAGCAACTTTAAAAAAATAAAAAACTTAAAAAGTATGTCATCAAAAAGCCCATTTATTTAGCTATCATTTGACATATAGATCATCTAAATCGGTTCAGTATGTCAAAAGTTATAAACGATTATGTAAGAGCTATCAAGCACTTAAGTCCGTTAAGTCCGCGTAAAGTTACGCGGACTTAAAATCCTCCCAAATACGTGTAAATTTGAGTCCGCGGACTTAATTAAGTCCATTTTAGAAACGTGCGAAAGTTAAGTCGGACTTAAATAAGTCCAGCGGCAACTTAAGTCCACTGTTATTTTTGGAATGCGATCGGACTTAAATTTAAGTCCGGTGACATTTTAGAAATGCGACTGGACTTAATTAAGTCCACTGGCAGCGTTAAGTCCACTTAAGTCCACTTAAGTCCACTTAAGTCCGATTTTGCATTCCAAAATTCCGGACTTAATTAAGTCCAGTTAAGTCAATCAAGTCCAGTTAAGTCCATTTTAGAAAAAGGCCCTACGACATGTTTTAGATTGTGAGGTTTGTGCAACCGCTCTCCTCATATTTGTGATCTGGGGCCTGTTGCTCAACTTTACAAGTCTTACAATTGCTAGAATTGTAAGTGCAAAATCAGGTGATGCGTATTTCTGCTTTTTTCAACAAGCGAAAAATAAAATAAGAAAAGTTTCTGCTGAACATTCTCGAACATTCCAGGAAAATAATTTTAAAAGTTTACTCACCTTAAACTTTTGCCCACGGCAATTTAAATTTTTAGCAAAATAAATGATTTTTGCGTCAATTTTTAAATTTATTCCACACTGAAACGGTTTGCGTCTTTGAATTGTTTGCGGGGGTGTTATTGTAAAAACAATGGAAGGAACTAGTTTTGAGAAACTGTATATAAATAAAAGTTTCAGTCGAATAATTAGTTGTGCATTTTCTTTTGTGATAATCAACTTGTATTTAGACTGGTAAGTTAACTTTCTAGTTTATCGTTGTTTTTTCTATTTCATTGTATGTATTCACAGATATACAGCTAAAATATATACAGTTTTTTTCTTAATTTTTTTATTTCTTGGAGATTGGTCATAAGAAAGATTGAAAATTTTACTAGATTAAAGAGATTAGTTGTTTAATAGAGGTTTGTCAGATGTCCAGCCTAAGGAAGTAGTGAAATTGAGAAAATGCAAAGCAATTAGGTATATTCTCAAAATCAAAAACTAAAATCAAAGCAAAATTTGCAAGTAGGGGGTTTGAGTATTGAATCATATTCGACTTAAGTAGTACTTCATCCGGAACTAAAGACAATGAGCATTCGGCCTCGAAGGTCAAAGTGGTTAGAGCGCTAGTCTGCAGATCGAGAGATGGGTGGTTCGATTCCCTTCTAGGTCCTGGATTGCTATGTTATTATTATCCTTTTTTTATTTTTTATTTTAGCGACTTTTTCGAGCTTTCTCTTAGATTTCAACGACAGCCATGCATCTTATCGCAATTTTCGTTGCAACACTGATTTTCTGTCAATCAGTGATTGGTCAAAACAGCTGGAGAACTTACGGACAAAATACCGGTTCGAATTATGCCAAAACCGGGACCGGGTATTCCACAAGCGGAAGACAAACCGGCGATAAGTGGAGGAATTTTGGTCTAAACTGGGCTCAAAAAGGAAGAAGTTATGAAAGTATGTCTCTGAAATGGTAATATATGATTCAGCGTCAGGTTTAAGAACAGGTTTCGGTCCGTTACTGTGAAAAATTGACACTGACTTTTTTCAATAAGTCTAAAATTTTGTTTTCAAATGATAAAAAACAAGTAAAAGATAAAAATATTTTGTAATTAGCACATTCAAAAATTACTTTCAATGTGACCAAATATTCGATTTAATGCCTTACTGCAGCGAGGTATTTTCATGATTTAATTTCGTGTGCAGTTATGTTTACGTTATTTTGTGATTTTTTTGATAATTTTTTGACATTGTACATACCAGAACTCTTATTATTCTTGACCGTTATGTAATAAAGACAATTTTTGTTTGGTTTTTTAGACTACGGAACCCAATATTCTAAAATGGGACAGCAGTATGCCAATAGTGGGACCCGCTGGTCAAACTATGGGACCAGCCAGGGAGATAAATATTCAGGTACTTTTAAATTGTGTAATTTAAATTTACAAAACAATTTGATTCTGATTCTAATTTTTAAAGTCATTGAGATTTTCGAAACTTAGGTTAAGTTTTGTTTACTGGATGTCAGTAAACAAAAAAATCAAAGGTCAGCTAATATAAATGCAAAATTTGTAACAGCTGACCGGTTTAATATGTTTTTGGTGGTAACGGACTAACGGAAAAATTGATTGGCTGAATCATTCTTTCACATTTCTCTGGTGGAAGTGGACCAATCAGATTGGCAGAATCCTTATTTTTTTGGTGTCAGTGGACCAATCAGATTGGTCGAATCCGTATTTCCTATTTCTCTGGTGGGACCTGTGCCTAAAACTGACTTCAGTATTGGAAACTGTAATGAAATTATGTGCAAATCATATAAAAAAGTACGTAAAACCATGGTTTAGTGCAACCTATTTGGTGAAATCCACCCTAATAGGTAATGTAATATAAAAGTACATTTTACACCTGGATGTTCGTGCAATAGACTTTTTTCCTAAGACTTTTCCATTCAGCTTAAAAATATTTTTAGTAATTTTTTAAATAAAATTGATATTCCTATATGTTTGATATTTTTATTTTAGGCAACAACGGTGCAGAATATTCTCAAAATGGCCAAAATACCGGCGATCAGTGGGCCAATTATGGTTCACACCAAGGCACGAAATACTCCAGCCCAAGAGGTATAGAAAAAAAATACTTTTTCCATTGTGTGAAAACTTTTTTCCTAGTACAAGTGAGGTTTTTCAAGGTTTTTGACGTAATTAAAAAGTTTTCAGGTCACTTTTGGGTCCCAGACTTGTCTAGCAATTGTTTTTTACTGGTTCCTCGATATTGACTAGTTACCATACAGTCAGTTTCAAATGAAAATGCCTCTTGGCGTCCGAATTCCGACGCCAGACGCGTCGGATGACATCATCCGACGCGTCGGATGACATCACCCGACGCGTCGGGTGACATCATCCGACGCGTCGGGTGACATCATCCGACGCGTCGAGTGACATCATCCGACGCCAAGCTTGCTGGCCTCGCTAGGAAAAGTTTTATATCATCCGACGCCAAATGAAACTCGATAAAATTTAGATGAAAACATAGAAAAGGGGGGTCAGAAACGAGAAACGACAGAAACAAATATATATATATATGTAATTAAAAAACTTTTTTACTTTTTTATTTCCAAACTTACTGAAGTAACTCAAACAACAGTCAAATTACCTTCAAATTTGGAAAAAAGTTATCTTTTTGAACTTTGTGCGTGAAGTATCCCCTATTTCTAATAGATGCTAACAACTGGGGGAGAGTTTGCCAGGTTACATAAGACTGTCTGGCTTACTGGCCAGAAAAATTTCAGTTTATATACTAAGCTTTCCTATGCTATTTATTTTTAGTATCAATTTTTCAAGTCATTTTAAATAAATGTAAAAATTTTTGTAATGAAATTTGAAATTTTTATCTAAACCTTTTAATAAATTTAATTTAATAACTTGTAGTACACTCAAGTGATTGAATTTTATTTTTGCCCACCCCCCATCCACTAAAAATCTCGGCCCTTTGACTGCAAGTTGCAACCTAATTCCAATATTGACCCAAAATGCTTGGTAAAAGTTTTGGCGTCGGATGACATCACCCGACGCGTCGGATGACATCACCCGACGCGTCGGATGACATCACCCGACGCGTCGGATGACGTCATCCGACGCGTCGGACATTTTGGCGTCGGCCGACGCGTCGGAGGCATTTTCATTTGAAATGGACTGTACATTAATTATAACTTTTGAATATTGTAAGATGGTGAACAGCACTCGAGAACAGCTGGAGAATAAGAATAGCTCGAGAATTATGGTTGGTACACACGGTCGTTAAGTTAAGCAAATTTTGTGAATATGAGACTCTTGCATGACTATTGTGACTTTTCTAGCAAAAGATGAAACTTTGGTTCGTAATTGTGATTATAATTATCAGTGAAAACCCGGTTCTTGATTTCAGCTAAACGCTTTGCACAGTTCGGGTCGTATTGGTCCAATGTGGGCACCAACTATGCGAACATGGGCAAAAATATGGGATCCACTTATTCCAAAAGTGGAACCGGTTATGCCCAAAGTGGGACACGCTGGTCCAAGTATGGGACAGATGCGGGCAAGAAACACTCCAACAGTGGGAGCGGATGGGCTGCCACAGGCACTGATTATGGGAAATGTAAGCCTGGGATATTAATAGCAAAAAAGTGGGACAATTTTAATGCAGGGCTAATAAAAGTAGGACTAAGGGCCTTTTCCTTTACCGGATTAAAGGTTTAATTATATATAATCGAAGGTAAACGGTTTAAAAATTATGCTGAAAAATGCTATTCCAAAACCTTCGGATTAAACGGACTTAACCTTTAGCGGGCTGCTTTCTAATCGGACTAAACGGACTTAACTATGCACGCTAATGTTAAACGTGCATGTTAAATCGGTTTAGTCCAGTGGTAGTTTTGGAATGGGGTCAGACTAAAATTAAGCCGCTGACTTACTTTAACTCGTTTAGTCCGTTTAGTTCAATATTTTATTCCTAAACCTAAAACAGTAAAACAGTATTCAATATAATTTATATATTTTTTTGTTTTAGCTGGATCCGAAACAGGCAACCGATATTCTTCAAGTGGACAAAATACAGGCAACCAATGGGCAACCTCTGGTCAAAACTATGGCCGACCAAACCGAGGTTAGAATTTGAAATTACTGATTACTTGAAAACCCTTGTCAAAAAAATTGAGGCTCGATTCACACAAACCTGCTGTTTAGTTTTTACATATAAGATTCATGCTTACAACCGTACGTCCGTTCAGCCGGAAAAATTACCACAATCGGTGTCATCTATTTTTAGCCTGTGATTTTTGTAAAATTCGCTGTTAAACGATTAAACAATTAAGTTTTTTACAGACCAGGAAAAGTATATTTTTTGGCAGTGTTTTACAGGTTTTTTATTTGTTTTTTTAGCAAAACGATACGCAGATCTCGGTGACTATTGGGCAAAGTTTGGAGTGAACCAAGGGGACAAGTACGCTACTATGGGCAACAACTACGCTCATTCTGCGGACAAGTGGACTAGCTTTGGAACCAACCAAGGGGACAACTACTCCCAATCAGGAGATGGTATGGTTTTAACACTCGTTCTAAAGGCTGATAATAGATGCGCCACTTTACGTATTTTAGTGGCATGACTTCTGCAACTACTTGCTGTACTGATGATGGTCAAAATCTATTCTTTTCGTGACGAAATCACATGTTTCGTTTTCTCTCTGGTGCAACTATTTCTTGGCAGTCTTGAGTTCAGTTTTTTTTGAAAATGTTTGAAAGTACATGCTATAAAATGAAAATTCGAAAAATTTAGCTATTTAATTCCCACTTTTGATTGCCTTGGTAAAAAATACCTTCGTATATAATTGTTCAGCCAGCAAAATTACGAATGATCACGCCACAAGTTGTGTATAAGATCAGCGTGTGGCTTGATTATTTTGTAATTTTGTCTGCTGAACGGACATACGGCTGAAAGTATGAATCTACCCTCAGGGAAAGGCAAAGTTATAATTTTTCATTTTTTAGAATACGCAAATTCTGGCGATAATTATGCCAACAGCGGTTCTGACAGCGGTGATCGATGGGCCGAATATGGTTCCAACCAAGGAAGTCAGTGGTATTAAGCATCAAACGAATTGCGATTTGTTGTGAATTGTGCAATTTACGAGCAATTTTTTAAATTATTGTATTGTTTTTGTATTGTTTTAATGTTTACAAGACGAATAAATTATTTTTTACTAGTTTGCGTTTCATAGATGCTCTAGCTTCGGATTGCAGAAAGGAAAAATTCGAATTTATTCTATAACAATAGTCGAACATTCTGTTAAATTACCATGTAGTATGTACCCATGCTTCTGCAGGTATCAATAAAAAAATACTGAACATCGTTGAAACTAAAGTCTGACCAAAAATTGCTGAACCCTGAGACAAAACAGGTGGCGTGATTTTCGTGCCTTACTCGCTGTACTCTTGATGCTTTCGATTTGTTCTTTTTTGCAATAACATGGCGTGTTTCGTTTTGTCTCAGGTGCGAGCATTTTTTGTCAGACTTTAGAATCAAGTTCAAGTAGCCCAACAGCAATATATTAACTTGTCGCGATCCAAACATAGAGAACTTTTTTATTAAAAAGGCAAAATTAATATTTTTTTGTTTTTTGTTTTTCTTTTCATAATTGATTCCAGTCCGTGATTTTCTTGAAATTTCTGGGCAGAAAACTAGTTAGTTTGATTAAACATTGACCATACTTCCTTGATGAACTCCTGAAAAACTATTTTCTAACTTCGAAAAAGTCAAGTTAATTTTGTTAAGTGTGAATCCAGAAAGATTACGCACGTCATTACCATATAGACCTAAAGTAAATATTTAAAAAGTTCCAGCTACTGGTTTCTTCTAAAGCCTGCAAAACCTGCATACCAAATTTTGGTTACTTTAAAGATTCGGTTAGGTTTCAGCTCGGCTGGCTATTTGAAATCCATCCGATAATTTTTTACTGTACTAAACGAGTCAGCTTAAAATACAACTCAACTAAACAATTTAATAACGGTTTATAAACTACCTATGCCCAAAAATGCCATTCCAAAATCTCCGGTTTGAACGGGGTTAAGTTTTTTTGCTTTTTAAGCCCGGTTCATGCTCGTCCTTGTTTTTGACCCTATTGTTTTGTCCTCAAGCGATTCCACGAAAACTGTCTAATCAAATAAACCAACTTTTCAAATGAATAAAGTTGGCTTCACTTTTAGATCATATGTAAACCATCAACCCAGACGCTCATGTCAATTCTTCACAGCAGCTGACCAAAATTTGTCCTTGTCCCTGTCTCTGTGTCCTTAAAGAAAAATATGAACCGGGTTTAATGCCCGCTTCCCACTGCAAGTTTAAGGTTTAAAGTTTTGCGTTTAAGGTTCAACGTTTCATTTACAGTGGCAGTTTAAGGTTTAACGATTATTTGAATGTTGTATACTCATTGGATGGATGCAGAAGCTCCGTCTACCCACAGGGCCACAGCTGATTGACAGAAGACAGAAGGTCCGCCTACAGCTCGTAACTGATTGACTGTATCAACAAGCTCCGCCTACAGCTCGTACGTAGTTGATTGGTTGAATCCATAAACCCTAAACCACAAAGTTAAAATTTTTTAACATCGTTAAATATTAAACCTTAAACCTTAACCCTATGCAGTGGGAATGCGCAATATCTCAAATCATGTTCTACGTTAAACCTTAAACCTGCAGTGGAAAGCGGGCAGTAGGGGGTCTAAACAGGCTTATGTAGCCACATGCACGCTAAGCATAAGCATGCATGTTAAATCTTTGATAGTTTTTTAATAGATTCATACCAAAATCTGACCAAAAATTGCTAAACTCTGAAACAAACGGGTGGCATGCTTTTTGTGACTACTCGCCGTACTCTTGATGAATAAAATCGCGTGTTTCGTTTTGTCTCAGGGTTCAACACTTTTCGGTCAGACTTCAAAATTAAGCCGCTGATTTATTTTTCAGTGACTCCTATATGTAATATGTACCTCAGACTAAAATAGTCCGTTTAATCCGGTAAAGGAATGGGCATAAGTATCGCAACGCTGTCTTATAGTTCACTCTTGTAGCAAAATTTGTTGCGGTAATAAAGCTAGTCATGGGTTTTTTATTTTTGCCCGAAAATCCTTAAATTTTCGAGCTCAAAACTAAGCAAGCGAAGCCAAGCTGTTTTGATTAAATTCACTCGACATATTGGAGGTACAACCCCCAGAGTCGAAATTGTAATAAGTTTCGGCACTAATTATTGGGTCTACTAGTCTTGTGGGAATCGGCGGCTCATCAAAATCGAAATTCATTTAGTGGAAAACTAATTCAAACCGAAAACAAAAGCTGCAGTTTACTTGTCATTGCTTTAGAATACTATTTCCTTCCTGGCTTAAAAGGGTGGAGTTGAGAAAACAGTTACAGTTCATATGATTTACAGCTTTTTCATCAACAAGTTAGGGTCGATTCATACTTACAGCCATATATGTCCGTTTCGCCGGTAAATTAACGAAATAATCACGACACTAACTGATCTTACACACTACTGTTATTCTGTAATTTTGTGGCTAAAAGGCCCTGCATACGGAGTGAGTATAAATCGTCCATTTAGTTAAGGGTATGCTCCGGGTAATTTTTACTGTTCCTACTGAAATGAAGTTCTTTCTCTACTCGTATTTGCACCAAAAGAACCACCAAACACCTATTTTTCAGGGTTTTATACGTTTCGGAGCAATATAGTAAATTTTGACGAAATTGAAATGCCTTAAAATGTGCCTGTTTTATAAAACGTAACTCAGCGGTGCCTTAATCGATTTCAATAATCACTAGCTTAAAAAATAAAAGACTGTTATTATGGATTTCAGTGTGCGATTTTTAGGTGTGGGTGTGTGTGCTCATGCTGCGTGCATGGTGATCTAAAATTTAGATCTAAAATTCTAAAAATTTTTAGGCTTCATCATTCAGCAGCTTGAGTAAGCTTTGTATGCGATTAAGTTCTATTCACACGAGGGTGCATGAGCGGCTCATGCTCCATGGCGTCCAATGCGCCCTCGTGTGAATAGGCCTTTATAATAGCCTGCTAGTGCTGTGGGCAGAAAAAAAGTTCAATTACAAAGCGGCACTGCAACACTGCTGTTAGGAAACCTGTTGCAACAATGTTTCACAGATTGTTTATCAGCGAGTTCGAGTTATGAAAATACAGTCTCGAAAGGTCGTGCATGTCATCACGCATCACGCTGTCTATATAAGTATTGATTACTGATTTATGTTATACATGTCGAAACGAACATGATTTAACTTTTAGTAATTTAGCAAATCTCCAGTGTACCTAAATCTCAGTGCAAATTTTAGTGTACAGGTGATTTGATACAATATTGTCAAAATTGGCGCGCTATTTTTGGTCTGTACTTTTAAAACCCACATTTGTCAATAAAAACTGCGTATCTGCCAATGAGGTCACATATTGTTTTGTTTTGACGAATTGATTTTGACCGACTGTAACTACTAAGTAGTAGGTAACTACTAACTACCGTAAGGTATGAAGCTAAGTGACGCCACATTAAATTTTCTGATCGTTTTTAACAGTTAGTGGCTAGTGTTGACGTTGCTCTACTTAAAAATGAAAGAAAGAATAGTAGGTCCTATTTCGTTATAAAGGTTGGCTTCATAATATTTTTATGCCGCGTTTTATATCCTCCGCTGTGTAAGCATGTCGCAACGAAAAGAATTAAAAAATTAAATTTACTCACAAAACGCGCTTGCTGTTAAATGACTTAATTAGCGCCTACGAGACTTGGGGGCTGTGGTGGAATGGTTAGCATTCTCGACATCGACGCAAGCGGTTTTTCATTTCATTTCTTAGACTTTTTGCTTCGATGCATTTTTTCAAAAACCGGCCTTAAGTTTTTGTTATTTTTTCTTTTTTTATTTTTTATTTTTGTATTTTTTCTGGTTACCAGAGCCAAAGAGATAACTTCGGTCCCTTGACTGAAAAAAAAGCAATTTTTTTGATAAAATTAATTTTTAGAATCTGAATTCCAAGTTTCACATTATCTAGTATCTACTGGCTTCTGTTTGGTTTCAGCTAATTTCTGCCTGACTAAACCTAATTAGACTCTTATCGAAATTTTATGCCTGATTCAATAGATATAACTAGAAATTAATTGAAGCGAAAATCGTCTTTTAATTCATTTAAATTTATTGGCTTCGGAACCTCGTTTCCTATGTTCCGATGTTTCGAAATCAGTTACGGCTTGAACCGATGATTTTGTTAACCGTGGCCATAATTTAATTTTTAACGGTCTAACTAAGTTACAGAACTACCATTGCAAGAATTTTGAAAAGTTGGCGTTTTTGTTGCTTTGTTGTTGAACATATTTGTTTTTTACCTTATAGGTATCTAATTTCCTTTCTTCTTTTTACAATTTTTTCAATTAAGCTCTCAAGTCGGAAAAAATGAAAAAAACTTTGCTAAAAATTTAGCACCCGATCCGTCAAGTGGAAAAGTTTTTCGCATGAAAAATTAACCTTTTAAGACAGGTGTATTGACTTAAAGTATGAATCAACTTTCTTCAAGAAAGCGTAGTAAATTCCAAAATCTTGGGAAATAAATTACACAAAAATGCTACATTTATAATCGGAATTATGAGAAGTATTTTTCCGTCTAATGGTATCATATTGAATATTTCTATTGCGAACTATACTTGAAATGAAGAGGGCAGTTTTTGGTAAAAGAATATTTAGTTCTTTTAGGGAATTTACCTTTTCGCTTTGTTACACTAATTAGTGTTAAATACCGTTCTAAACTCTAATTGTTTTTGTAACTTTTGAGTCTTTAGTCTGACGAAAAATACTGGACCTTGAGACAGAACGAAACACGCTATTTCATAACGAAAAGAACTAACTGCAGCCATCAAGAGTACATACAGCGCCACCTGTTTTGTCTCAAGGTTCAGCAATTTCTGGTCAGACTTTAGTTTGAACGCTATTCTTCGAAGGAACAAGCTAACACCAACGAAAAAGAAGCACTGCTTCTACTGTACTTATACTTGTACTTGTACTTCATGTACTTCTGCTACAATATTGAACATATATATATATATATATATATATATATATATATATATATATTACGTTCGCACCCATTAAAAACAAAAAGCATAAGCTTGATTCTTAAAGCCCATTCCTTCATCGGATTAAAGGATTAATTTTAATCGGACTAAACTGTGTAAAAATTAAGCGTAAAAATGCCATTCCAAAACCTCCGGATTAAACGGGCTTAACTTTTAGCTTGCTGCATATTAATCGGACTAAAAGGATTTACGCTAATGCTGAGCGTGCATGTTAAATCCATTTACTGTAGTGGTAGTTTTGGAATAGGGTCAGACTAAAATTAAGCGGCTGACTTACTTTAACTCGTTTAGTCCGTTTAGTTCAATATTTTATTCCTAAACCTAAAACTGGAATAAGTTCTAAGAATAAGTCCAGTCCGTTTAATCCGGTAAAAAAATATGCCCTTAATCCATTAGGTAAGTTACATTTTCGGGTGTGATTTGAACATACTCGGACTACAATAGTTTTTTTTAACTTCGTCAATGAATGACTTTATTTAGTGATAATTTCAACTATAAACTGCATTTTCTCATAATGAGCTCTGATAAGAACAATTTCCTTCACTATATATATTGAATAGAAAGTTCGTTCACATGATTCATAATCCGACTATTTTGTCTAGCTGAGGCTTGCGTTTTCCCACGGTCTTCTTTCATTTCAGTGCACAACCTTTTTCATCTTCTTGAATTGAAAGCTATTTTGAAAATGTTATTTTTTTTGTGAAAATTTTTTTGTAGCTGTAATGATGGTTATTGGCAAAAGGTGTATAATTTCCAATTATTATATGTTCTAAAATACATTTTTTGTTCTGTAGTAAAGTGTCGGATATAGGACTTGGGCCTTTAGGACTATCCTTGACGGTAAATACGTGTACGTACTACGTACCATTCCACAAGCATAATTCGGGTTTACCTAAGCTGAAATACGTTCCGATTATATATATGATCGTTTTTTAATTCATCGCAATACTTCCGATTGTTTCCTAAAAGCATTTTTTACAACTCTTCGTTCATGGCGTGGCTTAGCGTAGTCTCAAAACCCCAAAGCCATAGCCTGAAGAAAAGGCTTAAAGCCAAAAAATCACATACATGTATAAAAGACGTTCTTATTTAATTTACAAAATACGTAATAAAATTTGTATTGTATAGCCCTAAGCTGGTCTTGAAGCCTTTAAGCCATCTAACTATTTCCTCCTGAAAGACCCGACCCCACCCTTCATAAATTCTGACTTCACATTTCATCAATCAAAGGTGTGACTTGAATCCTTTTTACGTCCTCAAAAACCACTTCGTTTTTTAGACAACAGTCTTAGATGGTTTTGGGTTTGTGATTACGCTCATACTTGTATGTAAGGGTTTGTCCGTATGGCGTAAAGAACTGCTGAGTATGTAACCTTGTAGATGTTAACGTAGCCTAGTAGTGTAGTATTAAGCGCGGCTCATACTTGTCCTTGAGAACATAAGGACAGGGACAAAAACAATTTTCGGTCGGCTATTATGAACCACTAGGGCAAGGACAAGGACGAATATGATATAAGAGGCCGTAACCGCAATGCTAAATTCACATGCATTCCGCGGTACGAAATCGGACGAAAATTCTGTAACTGTGGAGATATATACTCCATTTTTAAGCATAACTGTGTGAAAAAGCCTACACGGGTAAATTATAATCGTTGGGTTAATAAACTCTCTACTATGTGTTATGCGAGAACTACTGACTTTGACTGACTCTACTAACGATCACTTCCTTAGGTTCACTACCAACACAATACGAACAATGCAAAACATACGTTTAGGGTGCGCGTAGGTACTTGCTGATACACAGTAATACTTTCCCAATTTGGTTCTATCCTGTCTATATCGGATCTCAACTCAAACTCAAATAAGCTCGTGGAGTAGCAGAGGTTAGAAATGTTTTTGCGGGGGCTCCACCCTTCGAAAAGGGAACCGAGTAGCTACAGAAGACTAAACTACAGAGATCCGTTTAGGTCACCTATGGATCCTAGTCCAACCTCGTAGTTAAGCTCAGTACCTCTGCGTGCTAGACTCAGTCAAAATGCTTACGATCGCCGAAACGTACGTAAACACAAACAATATATGAAAACACTAACAGTACTACCTCCACGGCGATCGTGTTTACCTATAGTTCTACTGATCTCTCAATGATAGAAACACACCCTTTAATTTTGACTAAGTTCTCGCTAACTCTCAATCAACGTGTATGAAACTCAAAGTTTGCCTCTCCAATAGCTTCTACTTAACCTTCCACTTGAGCAACTGGTTTCAGGGGATTTGAACTGCTCGGACAAGCTTTTCTGCTCTGCCCGTCGTGATTCGGGGGGACACCAAAGGCCGGGGATAACTAGGAACTTATACCTTGTTTCAGAGGCCTAGCTCAACCCTGACGCCTGCTTTTTCTGGTGTCGGGGGACACTAACGGATCAACTCCCCAAACGCTATCTCAGCGACAAAACTTTCCCTTTATTTTTTGACTAACGACTCCAAACTCTACTCAATACTCAAAGTTATGGGTGACTCGTGTAACTTTACGTAAACCTGAAAGAGATAGCACAATACACCTAACAGACAATCGTAGCTACGATCTACTTCCTAAATAACGCGCGTAATAGACAATGATCACTTCAGACTCAAAAACCGCTAAGGACACGACACAACGGACTGATACGGAACGGACACACGGTAATCGACCTGAAAACAACCTACTCTGGAATCGGCACTCTTCTAGCCTGACCCTGTCTAGGCTAGATCACTCTACAGTCCTGATCTACTGGTCTCGGCTCAACGACTCAACAGGTCTACTGACTATCCTACTACTGATCTGTCCTATAGGGTCAGCCTAGGCACTACTACTACAATGCTAAGGACAGCGGGGGGAGTAACTAACAGGATTAGTCCTGGCTGGCTGGCTGGAATGGATCTGGGCTGGATCGGCAGGAACCGGGGAGCAGGAGGCACTGGCTCGGGCTGCGGAGCGGAGCAAACGACCGGGAGCGGCGGGTGACACGGACGTGGGCTCGGTGGCTCGGACTTCACACCGGACACGGAGGGCAGCTCGGACTCGGGGGAGCGGACGCGGCGAACGGGGGAGCGGGAGCTGGACAGACTGGCGACGCGGGGGCAGGGTCGGCACCGGGGCCTGAATGGGCTGAACCGGCCGACTGAGCGAGGGGGGCAAGAGAGCGGCTGAAGCGGCTGCACGCGACTACGGCGGGCAACGGCTGGAACGGAGACCGGGGCCTGAATGGGCTGAACCGGTTGGCGGAGCGGACTGACTGGAGCGTGGGGCAGTAGGAGCAACCGGGGGGCACAGGCGCTGGACAGCGCAAAGAACTGGGGGCAGGGGTAAAGACCGTGGGGGCACAGGCGCTGGAATGCGCACTGACTGACTGACTGAACCTGGGGAGCCTCTGGCTCTGGCTAGACTAGGCAAAAAGGGAGACGGAGTCGGAATTTCGGGTTATATATTTATTGAAATATCTGGCAGGTATAAATACAAGGCGAGGAGGGCAATAATGTGCAATAAGCAGGCGGAGGAGCAAAAAGAGAGCCTGGGGACTAGCCGACCTACCTCGGCGAAAACTTCCTATCCGACTGCCTTAGCTAATGGGGGGAATTTTCGGCTTTTTTTTGATTTTCCTTGTCGGGATCTGCCGATCCCGAAACTAACCAATGAGAAGCGGCCAATCTAGTAATACGTAATATTAACGAAGTCGGTTAAGTAATAATGTGGTTTTTAGTTACATTTTTCCCTTTCCCCCCATTTCCCCCCCTCTTTCTCCTTTTTCGGTTCACGGTTCGTGTTTTTCCCCAATTTTGTCATAATACCGTAATTCAAGTGTTTGAGTTCCCTGGTAGGCCCAAGAAGAAATAGAAAGATTTATGATACCTGGGCCCACCAGGAATCAAGGGCCATTAGAAGGAATTAGGAATCAAGGTGTGAGGGCCAGCAGCCTTCGACCCCCCAGCCCTCAAGTGGATTTTTGTAAAAGTGTAGGAACTTAAGACTTAATTGGTGTACTTAATTATTGTGCAATATGGGCTGCAGACCCATTCAAAACTTGACGTGTGCAACTACCGTAATCCTTCAACTACAATTGCAGTTTTCAACTACAATTTTAGGCTCTCTTTTTACCCGACATACAAGCACGTACGTTCACAAAAACAGTTCAAAAAAGAGTTCATAAAGTCCGGCTGAAAACACTGATTAAAAACATATCAAACATTACTATAATATTATTACGAATTACCAATTAATAACGCATTATAATTACGATACAAATTCGGTCGTCTTTCAGCTCACTTCTACTGCTAAGTTCGACTAAACTCTCAAATATAACTTCGAATAACTTCTTCTGTATTACTCCGAACAGCTTCATACTTGCTTCGATTATTCTCTGTTTTGCACTCTACAATTCCATATAATTCATATTCCACAAGACCAAAAAATTACTTAGTTATTAATCGCTAAACTTCGCTTATTACTTCTTTTTTTGCTTTCAGCTAGCTCGCCAATATCTGGGCTAATATTCCAGCTTAGCCCAGATATTGTTTACAAACAACTATCCGGCTAGCTTCTACCTTCTCAGGGGGGCTTCACAATCACTGCTTAAGTTTCACTAATTATTCACGAATTATTAACGACCCTCAGACAATACGGACAAATATCAATACGGACAATTAATACGAATACAGGGGCAATATTATTATACGACAAACGGCTTCAATTATTCACAAGGAGCACAAGGGAAAGGGGCGGATACTGGTTAAGGACATTATTACGTATTACTTCTACTTCCTTCTGTGCCAAATTCGTACTACACTTCAGGGGGGGGGACTTAGGACTTCTATAACTGACGATTAACTGAATCAGGCGCTCTCGTACGGACATAGGGGGGAATTGGGGTTTAGGGAAATATGCAAAACGGGGATTCCGCCTGAGAGTGTGGCCTCATTCTGCGCCACGTCTGATCGCTAAACTACGTACTAAACCGAACAAGTAGCTCACTTCTTGCAGCTACAACCGAAATCAAGCGAAACCTGTATCAATCAGGGGGCTCGTTAACCCTGTTTTATTACAACTGTATAGTTCAAAACAGGATTATTGCGCAGTTTCCACTGCAATCTCTTGGGACATAAAATGACTTTTTTAGACCACTAAGGTCCCTGTAAATTTTCTAAAGAAGCTACTTAAGCTTAAATTTTCCATAAATCGTCCAGCTAACGTCTTGGAGGAAGTCTTTTTTTCGTCAAAAGACTTCTTTGTCCAAAAAATATACCTATTTTACTGGAGACTTGAAACTTCATTGAAACTGTAATTGTCTCCAAGCTGAGACTCTAGTCGTCTGAATTTATTGTCGCCGTTTGCGTCACAATTTCACGTCTGATTTAATAAATTTTTGGGGATTTTGGCACCGTTACCGAGTAAATTGAGAAACTTATGTACAACTCAACGTAACGTGAACACACTTCGGTACGCCCGGGGAGGCTTCAACGTTGGGTTTAGGTACTCAGCCGGTGTACAATGGTTAAACCAGAACACCAATGGCAACAACTGAAACAAAAACTTGACCAGAATGTGTTTTTCGGCATCCAATTAAATAAATAATAACTAAAAGGCCGAGATTTTTATTTTTTTGACTATTTTCTTAAGCATTGAAGGTAAATCAGAAGTCTGAGGTGGATCAAATCCCAGTCAAAGCTTGGACTTTGTTTAAATAATAGCCAGTTTAGGGCATCTAGATATGTATGTTCGGAATAAGTTTATAGATTAGTTAAATAAATTACATTAACTAAATTAGATTGACTCTCATAACTAAAATAAACCGCCAGAAATTTCTGAGTTTTGGCAAAATAATTTTAACCTTACCTCATTAATTAAATTTAAGTCGCAATAATATAAATAGAGTTATATAAATATAAGTAATATAATCTAATTCATGTAAAGGCCTTTTTTAAAAAAATACATACCTAAATTTTCTTTTTTACGCAAAGGAATATAGACTTTCACATGAAATATCTTGAACCCAGTCAAAACACTACAGTTGCTTCATAGTCCATAGCCATAACAGTAAAGGTAAACAAAAAAGTAGGTAACCCTAGCTAAAAGTTGGCACTTTGTGTGACTTTTTGCATGAATAGAACTTCTTCCAGGCCTTACGTGTTTATACAATCATCCTTATGAATTAAAAATGATATTTAGTCACCAACTAAGAATAGAACTTGTCAGGTAACGGTGGTTAGTACTCATTCAGACTTTAAGACAGTTACTAAGGCTGCATCCGGCAGAGTCTAGAAAAGTCTTTTGCAGAACAATAGCAATAGCCAGGCGTTAAGAATTCACAGCCGTTTGTTTCGATTGGATGGATTTAAATTTAAAATTTGGTTATTAACATATATATGCTTGACCCGTAAGTATAATTTAGGTTTAAGTTATAATTATCAGAACTGTGTAATTTTAAGCTTAATTTAAAGTTCACGTTTGACATTTAAGTAAATTTAAGCTTAATTTGAAGTTCACGTTTGACATTTAAGTAAATTTAAGGTTAAATTTGAGGCCACACTTTTTTAATTCAGGTTTAAATTTAATTGCAAGTATTAGCCTTTTAAAAGTCTAAAAATAGAAACCTTAAGTGTTAAAATTTCTTTTTAATGTCAAAGAATCCAGATTATTTCCTTAAAGTTTTGGTATTTAGTTTTCAAAACTTAAAGTTATCGCAGCCAGATTTGTCAGAAAATTAAATATAATCCACTAAATCCAGTTTTAAAAAATGCTCTATTATTCCAATTTCCTGAATGAAAATTTGCAAATAGACATATTCCAGAACTTCATTCATTTTGTGTTTCGTAAATTTATTTTTGCTTTTGTAAATATATTTGATTCAAACTTAGCTGTAGCCAAGTTAGCCTGAAACTTTTATTATTTTTTACATTTTAAATCTCAATTTTGACTTAAGTTTTATCTTAAATTTAACATCAATTGATTGTAATTTTCAAAAAATCACATGAAATATGTATCTAAAACTGGATTGCACCACAACAGAATAGCTCGAGATTAGGAATAACTCGAGAATAGGTCAGGAATAAAATAAGTTTTCATTGCACCAACATTAAGCTCGAGAATAGTTATGCTGCAACTTTGGGAATAGCTCAGGAATAGCTCAAGAAAAAGTTGGTGCAACTGGCCTTTGATGTCAACTGGATAAAGGTTGCAGAAATAATATGGACTATTAAAAAGAGGACAAACATATTTGTCACATGGCCTCTGCGCAGGTAGTCATGCTACAAATCTCTGATACGTGCAACTCTTCTAATCGCTCAACTCCCAAGAGTGCACTCAGAGATTTGTTGCACTCTCTGAACACACGCTAATCATCGTCAAATTAGACTTAACGTGCACTCAGAGATTTGTCGCACGCCGACCCAGGAGTAAGATATCACCCTAAAAAGAACCGCAAGAATCGAACAAATGCTCACCAAACCATCAAGATCTGTAGCCAGTCATCGTAACCACTCGACCACCGCTGCTCCAGATTCAGTTTGTTAAAAGGCATGTAGTGATCAAAATGTACGTACACTACAGTGTCAAAGGTTGCATATATATTCATTGGCGTAGGCATGTTTATGTATATTGTATACGCAGACACGCTAGCAGAATTTCTCTCTATACTGTCCTATAAAGATTTTTACCCAAGGTAGCGTAGCCGAGTGGTCTACGGCACTGACTGGAAAACATAGTCAGATATATGCGTGGGTTCGAATCCTACCGCTACCTATACTTTTTTCTTTTTTACGTGTTAAGGCCATGTGACAAGTCTGTTGTATCATGGCCAGCACTGACACTCAGAGATTCGTATGCAACTCTGCTTGGAAAGCCCTCGTGCAAAGCACTCGTGCGCTGCGCGCACTCGTGCTTTGCACTCGGAGCTTTCCATCGCATCGTGCATACAAACCTCTGAGTGCACTCGCAGCCATGCTACAACCCTTACTTAACAAACATGCTCATGTAATTGTACACATTTTCGTAAAATTTATTGATCAATTAATTGCTTAAAATTGCAATAAATATGAAATTAATGTCAAATATGAAATTTTTAGAAATTTATGCGCGCAATTTAAAACTGGTCATTAGGAAATTTTCATTGCAAAAATTGCTTTTTATATTAAGAGAAAAGCATTTTTATGCAATGTATCATTCGCAAAACAAGTGCCTTTCTGAACTGTAAATTTTTTATTGTGTTAATGTGCATGAATGTTTTGAATATAATTTACAAATGCGGTTAAGTTACTGGTGTAATTTTGTACATTTTTGTACAAGTGAACGGTCAAATTATTTAGAAAATTCAAGCTTCAGTTTCCAATTCAGGATTTATTCCTTATAATATTTTTTGCGTTTGTTCCGATTTATTTTTTGTTAAAACTTAATTTACACACAAGCTAAATTTAAGTAAACGGTTAGTCAAATTTTATATATCATATATTTATACGTGCAAAGTATTAATTATCTAAAGTCAATTAATTAGGTATATCTGATTGAAGTTTTGAGAAAGTATATATGTACTCGTTCACTGTTTTGAAAGAACTCCCGTTTTTCTACTTTCTTTTTCTTTCAAGTGTTTAAGGAAAAGAATTTCCTTTTTTTAGTGAAAAAAGATTCAAAAAAAGACGCATCTGTGCTTATTGTGTCGATGTCAAAAACTAAAATGCTAATTATTACTGATTACTGCGAATAGGCAATTCCAGTTAAACTGACCTATGTATATTCTGATTTAAACTACTAGTAGATAGATAAGTAAACAAGTAATAGTTTTCTTTTGAAGATATTAATACATTGTCAAAGCTTTCATACGTTTTTTCCAATTTTGCCACAGCTCAACAGGTCTTTAATTTTGTTTTTGAAAGATAACTCTATTTATATTTTGTACGTTTATCTTATCACAGCTTCAGCTTAAAACCTCAGGTGTCACTTATATATGTTATACTGTTTTCAGATATATACTTACCAAACTGTATATAACAAGTGTTGTCAGAAGTTTTTTTGTGTCGTGTTTTGCCGAATACTGTCATAAAAAATATATTCCATGTTCAGAAAGATTTCCTGGTTTGGATGATTTTGATATGTATATAGCTGCATAGCAGGTTTTAGCGTACAGTATCGACTAAAATTACAGTACAAATCAGAAATAGATAAGTATGCTCGAAGTGCACGCGAGCACTATATGACGTCATATTTGTTGTTTCGATCAGACTGCACGCGTGCACTTCGAGCACTTCATCTTTAATTGGACTGCTCGAATTTCGAGCACCTCTAATTTCGAGCACTTCGAGCAGCTAGAGTTTTGTCATTTACGTACGCGGTGTAATGGTATCATATTTCTAATACTAAGCTGAGTTCTGGTGCTTAGCTATTTTTCACAAAGAAGCACTAATCATATGGGGGTGTTCCTGTTGTAAACTAAATTGGCTTTTTATTAATGTTGAATTGATACTAATGTTAATACCATAGAGTATATAACCACTCCAAACAAGCGCAATTGAATAACTTCATTTCATAAATAAACAGAAAAATATTGGTAAATGCTCTCCCCCCTTTTTCAAAAGTATTTACTACAGCTTGTGTATTCATTTTATGTAGGGTGATATATAGTGGTAGTAGTAAATATTGGTGACAAAAAATTTAGAAATTTGCAAAAGTCCACCTCCGACATAGTCTGACATGTCTGATAATATGGTATTTGCTACAAACGGTATTTCTTGCCATAAACAAAATTGTGAAAAATATCAAGGGAATTTAAGTTAACTAACAACATAGTGATCAGTGTTCAGCATATCTGTATACCTTGTAAATTGTAGTCTTGAAATCAAACTTAGTATTAGAAATATGATAGGATTACACCGCGTACGTAAATGAAAAAACTAGCTGCTCGAAGTGCTCGAAATTAGAGGTGCTCGAAATTCGAGCAGTCCCATTAAAGATGAGGTGCTCGAAGTGCACGCGTGCAGTCTGATCGAAACAACAAATATGACGTCAGAAAGTGCACGCGTGCACTTCGAGCATACTTATCTATTTCTGATTTGTACTGTACTTGCTACGAACTCCGGATCCACGCGAGTCAAACGGAGTTTGAGTCACTTAATTCTGGTGTCATAGTATATATAACCAAGAGTACAGAATAGGAAGAGTATGACACTCTTCCTATTATGCCTACGGGCGTGCGTCCAATGCGCAGCGCGAAATAGCCCGTTTATGTACGGTTTTGAGGGGGGGGTACCCCCCCCTCAACTGAAGACCCCGTGCTCAACTGTGGGGGGGGGTACCCCCCCCCCCCTCAACTCAGTACCCCGTCTTCAGTTGCGGGGGGGTACCCCCCCCCTCATTTCAAGACACTGACAAGGACTTTTGTTGATGTGCTGAAATGAGGGGGGGGTACCCCCCCTCAACTGAAGACGGGGTACTGAACTGAGGGGGGGGGTAGCGCAAAGACTTTGTCAGTGTCTTGAAATGAGGGGGGGTACCACCCCCCCTCAACTGAAGACGGGGTACTGAGTTGAGGGGGGGTACCCCCCCCCCTCAACTGAAGACGGGGTATCGAACTGAGTAGGGGGTACCCCCCCTCAGTTGAGTACGGGGTCTTCAGTTGAGGGGGGGTACCCCCCCTCAAAACCGTACATAAACGGGCTATTTCGCTCTGCGCATTGGACGCACGCCCGTAGGCATAATAGGAAGAGTGTCATACTCTTCCTATTATGTACTCTTGATATAACTAAATACATTGACTCCGGAATCAGGTGACTCCGACTCCGTTTTGACTCCTGATTCTGTAGCCAGTATTTAATTTTGTTCGGTTCAATACTTCCGGTCACTTTACCTACATAAAAAATTTGATAATTTCCAAGTACCTTCTTAATCATATGGTGAATTTATGCTATAAAAAGACAAAATACTACAGATTTACATAATGTAAACGCCCTTAAACCACGGACAACTTTTTAATTCTAAATAAATTGCGTGACAAGTGTGTCTATTACATATTTCAGAGTATTACTCCTTTTAATCCTATACATAAATTAATCCCATGCTTAATTTAGTCCGTTAATGGCAGCCTATTTTATCCTGGGACCCCTCATTCCTAGCAAAAACAATCTGCTTTACAATGTTGCTATTGCTCTGAACTATTCTCAACAGAGGGTGCCAAATTCGAAGCCAACGCGTAACGTTACCGAAATGATTTTGATTTCCAACGAGATGGGACTTACGGCTAAACAAGTATGTTAAATTGTTAAACGTATTAACCCTTTGATGCGCACTGTGAACCTCAGGTACCCTAGGTGGTGGATGCCCAATCTGAGGCTATAAGGCTTGGCTGGCTTATTCTAGTCAACTGATCTTCGAATTGTTTTTTTTTTCAGAAATAGCAGATCTTTGCATTTAGTGGCCCAATTTTAGTCTGACTGCCACACAACAAAACCTATGCTTGATTAAGCAGCGTGAAAATTTGACTTTTTTTCATCGCAAAAGTAGTATTTTCTTTTTAGCCTCATTATGATATGTAATCGCAACTCTGGCAGTCAACGTTTTGTGCATCAGATACAGCGGATATTGTAGTTTATTTTTAGCAGTCAACTATGATAGGCGCACGGTTGCTGTGGTAATACTCTAGGGTGAGGTGCATTATGCCTGAGCGATGGCGCAAAATTTGCACAAACTTTCAACTTACAAACTCAACTCACGAATGGTTAATGCTTAAACGTTATATGATTGCTATATTTGTTGATAGATGTATCTAACTATGATCACTATGTTCGATTAATTATTAGGATTCAAACTTAATAAATTGAGCATATTAGGGCTGTTCTTGACAAGGGCATAAAGTTCAGTCGCATAATTTGAAATTCATATACCTACCTACCACAAAATTTGGCTACGTGTGAAGTAAGATATATAAGACCGTTAGTAATGTAATAAGGGATTTACGAAAGCTCAGCATTGGCCCAGTAGCTAAAGTGGTTGGAGCGCTGGTCTGCAGAACCAGAGGGTATTTCGAATCCCCTTTGCGTCATTCTGATGCTGATATTTGCTGACACTGCCATTCTTTCAATGAGAACCATCTCCCCCTTTCTTGCCTTTTTTCTTGACAATTATAAAAGTAAAATCTCTGAAAAATCTGAATTATTATTGTCAACTTTCTGGCATACGAAATTGCGGCAGCTTGAGTATAGGTGGAGGTGGACTGCTGCAATCTGATTAGCTGATGACTGCTACTCGGCCAATTTGGTTGGTTAACAAACAAGTTTTGGAGTAGAGGGCCGGTTTCAGGCCGCTAATGTGCAACGCATCCAACTCTTCATCGAAAAGTTCCATACTCTTCCCATTATGTACTCTTTGACAAATATGTACTTGGTCATGATGTGTATGCAATTGGGGAAGCTAATGCATACTTCACTGACGATTTCTTTATCTATCAAACAGCGAAGCAATTTTGTTAACTAACTTATGAGTGGAGAGTTTGAATCTAGAAAAGTGTACACAGAAACAATAACCTAAAAACCAATTGAAAGCAACATTCTAAACAAGAAATAGGAAACATCGGCGATCACGTTTTACAGAACCAATAAGTTAAAACTGTGAATAATTTATTTCAACTACAACAATATACAATCCGACACAGGAAAAACAATACAAAAATGGAAATGATTTTTTTTAGAAATATTACATAACTTCATGTTAAAAATAAGCTCTTTTACAATTATTGTACTTCTGGGCCCGATTTATCGAAGCAAAACCTTCACGTTGAATATGTTCGTCGTTGCAAATTTTGGATTGACCGAAACATTTTCAGCGGCGAACATAACACCCAATTACGTAAGTATAGGACAAATGTTTGTCGTTGAAAATTTTGGATTGACCGAAACATTTTCAGCGGCGAACATAACACTCAATTAAGTATAGTAATTTTTTCAACGACGAGCTTTGGTCTTTTAGAACGTTATGTTTAGAAAATTTGAACGACGAATATTTTCAACGACGAACATTTCGTTTCGATAAATCGGACCCTGTTCTTCCGTACTTACTTCTGCTCAGAGTCAGTAGTCAGTGGGAACTGTGCCTAATTTAGGTGGATCGGAAATTGTTCTGGTTATCAAAGGTTTGTTTGTCAAAGGTTCATAGTTGTCCTTGGGCACGTACAGTCAAAAATAAAGGCTAGCTTTAATTTAATTATTTTTAATTTAAATTTTATTTATCTGTAAAGAATCAGTATCATGTACTCTTGGTATCATCATTTTTAATCATCATTAGATATACTAAGTTCGTTCTTGCCAAAAAATTGTCATATTTGACCTGAAATTTCAGAATATTTCAAGAGAGAATAAAGCAAGTAGGATCCGGGAGTGAAACATAATTAATAATTGCCATAAATATCTTCAAACGCATTTGTTTTAATACAAGCACCTACATAAGTCTCATAGACAGTAGACACCATAGATCATATCCAAACAACATTACTAATCTCCGGTTGTTGATTGTTATGAGATTGGGCTGACAATTCCTCAGAATTGGTTTGAACACGCAATTCAGGTGTTAGGCTTTGAAGCTTATTGTTTTATTTTGACCATATTTTACGTTGGCTAAAATCTTTTAAAGTTTGCCGCTCTTTGACGCAATTTGAAACGCAGACTTTGACATCAATTTATGGTTTATATTGCCCGTGGTAACTTAAGGGTTGGCTTAGAGACAAATTTTTTTGGAAATACATTTATGTTTTTATTAGACTTTTTAGGAACTTTTTGAAATACGACTTTTTGCCATTATTTTACCAATATTTTTGACTTTCGTTTGTTAAATGTGTCTATTTATATTCGTGTTTTTTGCTTTACTGCCGACAGTGATGTTGTTTTTAATTTTTACAATTTTTATTGCTTCGAAAAGATGTGACGCGGTTACATAATGTGCAGTCTATTCGACTGACATATAACCGCTCACGCAAAAAAACACTTCTCCACCACTTCTCAAAAAATATTTGCAAAATAACATTTTTAACAACTTTCATCTGTTGGGTAAACAATTAATTTTTCATGAAAAAAAGGAGTATAAAGTGCAAATTATGCTCAACTAAAGTTATTATTTTTCTGCATTTTTATTCTCCACTTTGGCAGAGAATAGAAGTCGAATGAGCTTTCATCAAGCCTCGTGAAATGTCAGTAAAAGTGTATTTATTCAGATATTATTTCTCTGTTTACAATAGGTTGATTTTTAGAATGCCTGTTCCGTACATATGATTTTCAACTCTCTTATTACCACTTCCTATACTAATGATTGTTTTTTTAACTTTTTAATTTTTCTTAGAAAAAATAAAGCTTTTCTGTTTTGATAATCATACTTACAAATTAGTTGGGTGTATTGATTCCTTGAACCAAACAGTTACCCTATTTCTGGTTAAATAACACTCTAAATTATCTAAAAAAATATTTGATATCTAAAACAAGAGTACGTACAATGAAAGAAATGTATAATTTTTTTACAAACAAGGAATAGAAAAAGTTTTTTAGTGCAATTTCGAATTTTTGATACCATCCCTCAGAAAACGGTTGTCTTGTAACAATTTCGGCCTGACAGAATAGATGTGCAGCACGTTTCTTAAGCAGGTCCCGATTTATCGAAGCAAAATGTTCGTCGTTGAAAATGTTCGTCGTTTTAATGTTCGTCGTTGAAAATGTTTCGTCGAAAAATTTTAGACTGATCGAAACATTTTCAACGACGAACATAGCACTGAATTTAGAACAAATGCAAATGTTTGTCGCTGAAAATGTTGGTCACTGTAGGTAAATGTTCGTCGTTGAAAATGTTTTTTTTGTTTTTTTAGCCCAAAGGTGGTCGAGCACTTTTTTGCGCACAGATTCACCTCTTCCTTGTGTTTAAGTTATACCAGGCTACGAGTAGTAACTTCAATACAAGAGTATTCCTAAGCTACCGAATGGGGAAAGTTATTAGTTGTTACTTACTAGTATTCGGGGTATTTAAGGATAAGTTTAGGGCGAGTTTTGAGACCTGACTTCCGATCCCGCTAGCAGGGTTACCGCAAGTGGGGTAAAGTCGTGAGTGTCCCAGTTTAATATTTTAATAAAATATTTTATTTTGTTGTAGGTAGTAGCTGCTGCTGCTTTAGTCGTAGTCGCGTAGATGGTAGTAGATGCTGCTTCTTTAGTCGTTGTTGTGGTAGTGGTTGGCGGTATTTTATACGCCTTTAGTCGTCGTTGTGGTGGAAGTTGGTAGTAGAGACAATTATAGCTATTGTATGTAGTTGTTATATACAGTGTTGGATGGTTTGATGGTGACATTGACATCGCAAGAATGTTCGAGCCGACATCCAATTAAAATTGGCACTCCTTCCAAGACACCTAAAACATTGTCCTGCAGTAGCGGCAGTATCAACAGTCGTAGTAACCTCAGTTGTAATTATTGTAATAGCAGCAGTCGTAGTAGGGTGGTCATTTTGGCAGCAGTCGTAGTACCAGTGGTTGTCGTAACAGCAGTTGTGGTAGCAGTCCATTGTAGTAGTGGCCGTGGTAGGAGCAGTCGAAGTACCAGTGATTGTTGTTAGCAGTCATAGTTATAGTAGTCGTTGTAGCAGTGTTTTTGTAGCACTAGTCGTCGTAGCAGCATAGCAGTGGTCATTGTCGTTGTAATAGCAGTAGTAGAAGTAGTGGTCGTTGTAGCAGCAGTCATAGGAGTGCGGTCATTGTAGCAGTAGCAGTCGTAGTAGTAGCCTAGTGGTTGTTGTAGCAGTGGCCGTTGTAGCAGTTGTCGTTGTAGCAGCAGCAGTTGTAGGAACGGTGGTATTTGTAGCAGCAGTCGTAGTAGCAGTGGTCGTTGTAGCAGCAGCCGTATTAGTGAGGGTCGTTTTGGCAGCAGTCGTGGTAGCCAGTGGTTGTTGTAGCAGCAGATGTAGTAGCAGTGATCGTTGTTAGCAGATGTGGTTGCAGTGATCGTTGTAGCAGCAGTCAACGACGTTGTGGCTGTGGTCGTATTAGTAGCACTAGTAGTTGCAGAGGTAGTTGTAGCAGTAGTCGTAGTAGCAGTGGTCACTGTAGCAGCAGTCGTAGGTAATAGCAGTGGTCGGTGTAGCAGAAGTCGTAGTAGAAGTTGTCGTTGTAGCAGCAGCAGTCGTAGTAGCAGTGTTGGCAGCAGTCGCAGTACCAGTACTAGTACCAAGAGTACATAATAGGAAGAGTATGACACTCTTCCTATTATGCCTAGGGGCGTGCGTCCAATGCGCAGCGCGAAATAGCCCGTTTATGTACGGTTTTGAGGGGGGGGTACCCCCCCTCAACTGAAGACCCCGTGCTCAACTGAGGGGGGGTACCCCCCCCCTCAACTCAGCACCCCGTCTTCAGTTGTGGGGGGGGGTACCCCCCCCCTCATTTCAAGACACTGACAAGGACTTTTGTTGATGTGCTGAACTGAGGGGGGGGGTACCCCCCCCTCAACTGAAGACGGGGTACTGAACTGAGGGGGGGGGGGGGTAGCGCAAAAACTTTGTCAGTGTCTTGAAATGAGGGGGGGGGTACCCCCCCTCAACTGAAGACGGGGTGCTGAGTTGAGGGGGGGGGGTACCCCCCCCCCTCAGTTGAGCACGGGGTATCGAACTGAGTAGGGGGTACCCCCCCCTCAGTTGAGTACGGGGTCTTCAGTTGAGGGGGGGGGGGTACCCCCCCCTCAAAACCGTACATAAAAGGCCTATTTCGCGCTGCGCATTGGACGCGCGCTGCTAGGCATAATAGGAAGAGTGTCATACTTTTCCTATTATGTACTCTTGCTAGTACCAATATCTGTTGTATTCCAAAACTTTTCAAGGCCTTAATTAGCATTCAATTCTCATTACTCGTTTGTTCAAACTTTCCTGCGTCTCCACTTCCAATTTTGCGCATATTATTGTTATTGCTGTTGCACCGATTACCTTTGCTTCATCAGTATATTTTGTGCTAATTTTTCTTGTTCATTCTATTCGTTATGTCGAACTTGGCTCGCCTTCGGTGCACTTAAAATTTCTCACTTTACTGACCAACTTTCACCAGATACATAGGTATTAGCAAGAGTACATAATAGCGTCTCACTCAGTATAGAAGAGTGAGAAGCTATAACTCTTCTATATAGAGTGAGAAGCTATTATGTACTCTTGGTATTAGATTATTTTGCTAAAAATCAACAAAAAAATTAGCAACAGAATTAACTGTCCAATAACTGTCTCAAAAACTGGCTTTATTAACCAGCTCTTTTGCATCTCGTTTTCTGTTTTTTAAGTTACAAAAGGATTCCGTACTCCTGCTAAAAATTGATTAAAATGAAATGCACACTAATTTAAAACCTAATTTGAGATCCAAATACTAGAGTAACACGTTAGACATTGACGCATGATTTGTTCTTCCGGTGCGTCTACAATTCACACACAATCAAGTCTCTTGATACAAACCAGAACTTAGACAGATGATATAGGTAAACTAACTCTCATATCCTGTATCCTTTTGTATGTATTCTCCTGTAACCTATCCTTTGTATTAGCTAAACAAAAAATAGTTAAACTTAGGAATATGTGGATCACGAAACCGCTGGAAATGATGATGTCGTTGTCATTTCAAACTCGAATTATTCCAAAATTGACTTTTGTTGTAAACTTGTAACAGTCACCCCACTCGTTACTCTTTCTGTTCCTCAAATCTTGAAAATGTTTCGATCACTCCAAAATTTTCAACAGCGAACATTTTGCTTAAATAAATCGGGCCCAAAATAGTTTTCTTGTCGGATATGAATTTACTCGAATCATGCCTACTTACAGCCGTATGTTCGTTCAGCAAGCAAACGTACGAAAAAGCCAAATCTTAAGTTAATCTTCCCCAGCATGAATATATTGTAAACTATAAATTGTACCGACATGACTTTTTATGGTTGGGAAATTTTGGACAAAAACGATTCACTTAGCAACAAAACAGTTAAAAATTGCATGGTATAAGTTCCCCAGATTATGACAGAAGTAAATACTAAGTAATTAAAAACCTTGGCGTGCTCCAAATCATCTATTTTTTAAATAAACTTTTTTACCGCAGATTAAGTTTTACCCGTAGCTATGACCAGTCGTTTTTTATAACAGCTATATAAATCATTTTGAAACATTAATTATCATCAAAAAACGTAGACATGAATTATTACTCTGAAAACCCGCGTCTAAGCTAGCTGCCTTCCATTACGCTGACAGCTAATTACAATATTCTCTCTAGCTTGGTTTGGTAGTTTGTTATTGTTTTCACCATGACTGAATGATAAAATTGTGTTCCAGCACTAATTGACCTTGCCTTTTCAGCCTAAAACAAAATTAATACTTGTCCGTAAGAGTGTCCGTTTGTTTGTATGTAGCAATATGAAGAACGAAGACAAAGAATCTAAAGTCTCATCGAAAAATGCTGGACCCTGATACAAAAATAAACACGCGATTTCATTTCAAAATGAACTAATTTTAGACACAAACAGTGAGTAATTGAAAAAATCACGGCACCTTATTTTATTTCAGGGTCCAGCATTTTTTGGTCAGACTTCAGTACAAAACTGTTTAGTGTTGTTCAATCCCACTGGAAAAGAAGCACGCTAGTAGGCAGTTATGCAGACTTGGATAAGAAATCGGAATTGTATCTGGAACAATTTTTCTATGGCTTATGGGCAATTCCTTACGGCTACGGACAAGTATGAACAAACCTAAAGAGAACTAAAAACTTTTTTCGAACAGATAAATTTTGACAATGAATATTATTCACGAATTGCAACAGCTTCTTTCTGTATTGCGGCCAAATTGGAGTTTGGTTATTGTAAAACTCAGTTGTAAACTGCTTTGAGTTGGGAAAAAAATTGAAAACTCCCGAGTTTTTTAAATCAATTAAAACTAAAATTTCAACTCCCTGTAATATTTGACGTAAAAAAGTCAGGTCGCGGTATTTTTACCCAACCCGCCTAGATTCAACACATTACCTGAACCGATGCGACCCGAAAATTGACCAAAACAGTTTTCATTTCTGAGTCTCACTATTTTGTTGTATTTCCGAAAATGAAATCATAAACTGAAAACTTTTTAGGTTGGTTCTGGTTGGTACCACCTAGCAGAAAAATATGTACACTTTTCCGGTGTACCAACTTTTCACATTTTAAGACCTATAAACTTCAAAAAATGTCTTATCACAAATTTCGACAAGTTTGACACAAATTGACGATTATTAAGTTGTCTATTTAAGTTTCTGAGGAAGTTTCAGGTTTTTTTTACTTTCAGGCTTAGATCGTAACGTATATGTAGGTGTTTTCAGATTTTGTAAAAAACCGAAGCATTTTTAATCTTGAATGAAGGTTTTTTTCATTAAGGAAACCTGAGGTTTCCTTCAGTAATATCATTGAAGCACAACCAGGTTTTTAACATGTTTTTTATTAATTTATAAATGGAAAAATTCAAGTCCATTCTGGATTAGCTCAAAAATGCACGTTACCTAGAAATGTTTTTTGTTGTTTTTTTATTCATCTTTGGCACAAAGACCTGAAATTTATGTGTGTTAAGAACAGTAAAGTAAATTACATGTAAGATTTGGTAAATATGAAACTTTTTGCGCTATTGCATTCTTCCACATTTCATAAACTTAGAAGTTGGAACAGAGACCAATGTTGTGTATCAATCAACTTAAGGTAACGAACGAAAACAAAATCAACGTAGAATTTTACTAACCTCTGTTTACACAGTTTACACTGCAAAAGCATACCTAAGACATGTATGTACGTGGGTCTATTGTCTAACAAGCTCTTCTGCTGAGTAAGAAGTGGTTACCATGCGAGTTCAGAGTGTCAATATTCCGTAGGACGTTATTTGTGGATAAACTGATTTTTTAATCTCGCTTTTTGTACACATCTACTGCTGAGTTGCTCCACAGCCTTACTGATTACTGATAAACTGTTACTACATATTTATCAAAACGAGCAACCTCGTCTAGTGAGTATGTACTGAGTGAAAAATTACTAATTAATGACGCTGGAGCGTCAATATTGAACACGAAGAATTGAACGCACGCATTTTTCAACAAAAGGAATTTTATTTTGCTGTCGTTAACAAATTGACGCCGTCAACGAGAGTTGTGAGAAAAATAACTTTAGTAACTTTATTTTACATTTAAATTGTTATATTATTCTAAGCAGAGGTTATAGTTTGATTTTGCAAAAATATAAAAAAGTGTGCTCGTCCGGGGATCGAACCCGGATCTATCGCTTTCTGAGCGAGAATGAATCCACTAAACTAACGAGCCGCACGATTCAAAATTTGAAATTAGGCATGACATGATCCAATGTAGGGTTGTTTCAATTATTTCATTTAATCATTGAAACCCACTTTCAATTTCAATTTCAATATCAATTATTAATTGATATTGAAATTGAAAATAATTAGCCTAAAAATTGATAATGGTATTGAAATTGAAAATAATTTGGTCAAAAATTGATAATGGTATTGAAATTGAAAATATTTTAATTGCAATTGAAATTGAAACTATACTTTCAATTTCAATATCAATTATGCTGGGCTGGTTGACTTCACAGCATGTCTGTTGCTGGAATGAAGTCTTGTCTGTATGCCTGTTTGTGCATGTAGCATGTGTTGGTGAACAGCCATGATTGAAACGTAATTGATATTGAAATTGTATAATTTCAATTATTATTTTCAATTGAGCGTAGGTCTCTTTATTATCAGCTTGAACCTTTGTTATTGTAAACACATTACGATTTTTTTCAGTACCTTTGTTAATAAGCTGTCAATAGACTGGACTCAGTTTGGTCCGAAGTTTAAGAATAGATATCAGGTTAAAATAAAACAAGCAGCCCCTAAAAGGAGCAATCTTGCAACCCGGAGATTCACATAACAAAGATGTAACAAACGGGTTGTAAGCGGAGTCTATAGAGCTAGGAGTTGTATTATCTTGTATGATACTTAAGTCTAAAAAACTTAGGGCCTATTCCTTTACCGGATTAAACGGACTGGACTTATTTTAGTCAGAGGTTTAGGAATTGCAAATCGGGTTAGACGGACTAAGCGAGTTAGAATAAGTCAGCGGCTTAATTTTATTCTGACCACTTTCCAAAACTACCGTTGGAATAAACGGATTTAACATGCACACTTTACCTTAGCGGGTATTAAGTCCGTTTAATCCAATTAAAAAGCAGCGCGCTAAAAGTTAAGTCCGTTTAATCCGGACGTTTTGGAATGACATTTTAAGCTGAATTTTTAAACCGTTTAGTCCAATTAAAATTAACCTTTAATCCGGTAAACGAATAGGTCCTTAGTAAAACATAGCAATTACGCTGATCGGTATTTCTGTGACACCATGTGCATAGCAGATAACAGAGGGACTGCATAGTGCATAGCAGATTATAACAGTACAATGGCTTAGTAGCTTAAACGTTCCAACATAAATTTTACAAAAAGTATTGACTTGACAAGTGGATTCAAATTTTTGCATCATTCACGTTCGTTGGGTTACGTAACACAGTGATTTTAATCAAATGTTCTGCAACGCGAATGACAGTTTTACGATCTCTCTTCGACGCTCGTAACTCTAGGATTGATAAAAAAACCACGTGTTAGAGTCCGTCTGCTTAATTACCGTAAGTGCGTGCGCGGTGCGTGTAATTTCGCGCAATTTTGTGTTTATAGATGAACAGTTACAAACAGTTATAATAATATTAGGTACTTATTAAAAAAGCCTCAGCAGTTACGATAGAAAAATTGAAAAATAATTGAAATTGAAAGTATTTGCAAAATTGAAATTGAATTGAAAATATTTCAAGAAAAAAATTGAAATGGTATTGAAATTGAAAATATTTGGACAAAAAATTGATAATGGTATTGAAATTGAAAATAATTGGGCAAAAAATTGATAATGGTATTGAAATTGAAAATATTTGGGCAAAAAATTGATAATGGTATTGAAATTGAAAATAATTCCATAATTGAAACAACCCTAATCCAATGTCAGTTAATAGTGTACAAAATTATCAGCGTATTAACATTAACTATAAGTAAAACAATATTTCATCGCATTTTGCAATCGTAAAGACCAATAAAATGAGTACAAAAGCTTTACGTATTTTGAAGTACTTTACGAAGTCATTTTGAAGTTGTGCAATAACAAGACTTTTAGAATCATTCCTTTGAAGCCCGGTTGGCTCAGATGGTAGATCGTCTTGTATCTACTGAGCATCTGACTAGCATCTGAAGGTTGGTGGTTCGAATCACCCCGGGCTCTATGTTTTGATTTCGCGATGTCCAGCGTTCTGTCTTGCAAAATTGCATTTGCACTGTTAGATTGACGGACCTAACCTACCTCACCAGTGTAATTGAACGTAGGAAAATCGACCTACCAGAAACTACATAGGATTTCAGAAATCTGAATATAGTATATACGCGGCCCCGCGGCCCCAGGGGGCCGCGTAACTAGAAATCAGAAGGTCGGTGGTTCGAATCACCCCGGGCTCTATGTTTTGATTTCGCGATGTCCAGCGTTCTGTCTTGCGAAATTGCATTTGCACTGTTAGATTGACGGACCTAACCTACCTCACCAGTGTAATTTAACGTTGGAAAATCGACCTACCAGAAATTACATAGGATTTCAGAAATCTGAATATAGTATATACGCGGCCCCCTGGGGGCCGCGTAAAAAGGTTTCAAGTACCTCAGAATTAAATTTTGTTCTTTTATGCAACTATTTTTTCATAAGACTAGATTCTGTACTTATTGATAATATATATATATATATGTATATATGTATCATCGCTAACCTATCGTTGTAATGTTTCAGAATTCAGCAAACATCAGCCAAGAAGCGATGACAATTCATATCGGTGGAATGTTCTTATTCGGCTGTTTTCTCATCATCATGGACTTACTCGGGAATTTGCTATTAATTGTGACTTTTCTCAAAGAGCCCAAACTTCAGGCCCTAACCAACTATTGGATTGTCAGTATGGCTTTCACCGATTTGCTTCTTGGGCTGGTGGTGATGCCAATTGCCATCGCTTCAGACGCGACATCGGGTCTTTGGCTGTTTGGCGTATTGTTCTGTGACATATTCATTGCAATGGGTAAAATGGTTGCTGTACTTTTAAGCCCGGTTCATTACTTGTCCGTAAAGCTTGGTTCATATTTGTCCATATCTAAAGCCCATTGTTCATTACTTGTCCGTAAAGACCGTTTTATAATTGTCGTTATATGTGGTTATGTCGGTAAAATGGGTCATGTTTTAATAAAACAGTGAAGGTCACAAATGCGAAAAAGCAAATCGATACAAGCAAGATGTCTAATCGTCACAGCAGCTAAGCTAAGTTTGCGACTGTCATTTGTCCGTTTGTCCTTTCTAGGCGTGAATACGGTCAAGTATGACCTAGGCATAGTAACTTACTGATACCCACTTTGCCACTACCTACTTTTTTGTTCATAAGGTAGTCGAGCACATTATAATGCACAGATTCACCTCTTCCTTCCTGAGTTGCTAAGCCAGGCTACGAGTATTAGCATCTTCAGAAGAGTATCTACTACTAATGCTAATACCAATCTAATACTGTGCTAGAAGAGCAAGTGAACTAGAACCTATTAACAAGAGTACATAATAGGATCCTATATGCAGGTACTCCTGCTATTACATAAACCAGATGGCCGCTTTTATACCTATCCATCCAGTGATTATGAATAATTATATAGTAATTAATGAATTTAGAATAAATATTTGTATGTTTTGTACTTAAAGCACAAACGTCTGCTTCTTATTCTTTTATTTAAAAACACTGTCAATATTTGATTTAACTTTATAGCCAGACTTTAACACCCGACCATGGTTTGTTTCAGATGTCCTTTGCTGCACCTGTTCGATCTATCACTTGGTGGTGATCAGTTTGGATCGATATTTTTGCGTCCGTTTTCCGCTCTCCTATCCGAAAAAGCGAACCCGACGATCTACTTTGCTCACCATCGCTGCTATATGGTTCCTATGCACGACCATTAGTATGCCCAGGCTACTGGGTAGGTACGCCTGGTGTCAAGTACATATAATGAGGCACATTTATAACTTTGGTGGCGACTCCAAGTGCAACACACTCAATATATTTTGTACTTAATGCGTGCAGTGCCTTGGTCTCTAATGCATGCAAAGATCATGCCTCCAAAAACCTTACTTTCTAGGTCCAGTATATATATCAACAATGGTGGCGTGTTATGCATTTTGATATTTAGCCGACTGAACGGACACACGACTGTAAATCCTGAATGGCATTATAAACGTATAGGTATATAATTTTTCTAATTCCAGGTTGGAAGAACCGGAATAATGATATAACAGCCTGTCGCCTGGAAAGTCTCTCCTATATGGTGTTCTCTTCCATTGTATCCTTCTACCTTCCTCTGGTGCTGATCATAGCAACCTACAGCGCCATGCTCCAAGTGACTCGAGCCCACTCGGCCAAACTGTCGGCCGCTCGACAATCGATACACCGGGCTCGACGGAAAACCGTGGAACGAATCAAAAATAATGGCTATAATGGGTCGTCTAGAACAGCGGACGGTGGTAAGGCTTCCCATAAGCTTAATTGTTTCTGCGGCGACGCCGAGAATGCTACCACTACACCACATCAGAGGCACAGCCATCAAGTCTGTTAAAACCTAGGTCTAAACTGACAAAAACTATATAAACGGGTATTAATTAAATCCTGAGAGCTAGTGAGGAAAATCAGGACCAAAAATACCTATATATCACTCCTGACTTCCTGAGACACAGACAGAGCCACACTATATCATTTTTTATTTTTTGCCATTTCTGTGCAATGCAGAATGCAGTATGTAACAATGAAGCGTCATTTTTGCAAAAAATTGTATATATTTCTAAGAAGAACTTTTAATACGGTTTGAAATTTCAAAAAATGCTTTTACTTTATAGACGCCTCCTATGACGATGTATCGACTCCACTGCACACGAACGATGCCAAAATATCACGCGTCACGCTAAACGGACAAGCACCTCCCACCGGCCAATATTTGTGCCCCCCACGAAAATTCGCCATCCAAGTTCCGGTCCAGGAATATTGTCTGTCACCCCCTGAAATTTCCAGTCTCAACTCCGAGTCCCAAGAATTAGATATGACCGTCCATAGCGGGCATGTCCGAAGGTCCTACACCTTACCGCTACCCCCGCGCCTCCCCCTAGACCCTTTGACTTCTCCAGAGTGGCAGCATTTCTCTTTAGACGATATTGAAACTCCCACTAGTCCGTCCAATCTCATGCGAATCTCCGAACTAACAGATCGACTGAATTTCGCCAATTTTTCGTCCGTCTCCGAAATTCCTTCGGCCAATCCGCAGTCAAGTAGCTCAACCAACGGAGATGCCGATACCACCCTCACGGGACTGGGTTCTTCCTTCTGTGCAACCGTTAAGCGAATCATCCCCCAAGCCAAGAAAAAATCGTCGCAAACTGTTCGAAAAGCCGGTAACATCCTAACTCTTTCGCCCACATTTCGTCATATCAGCCCAAATGTGCTGAAAAAGTCTTCCACGAGTGCGACTTCTCGACTAGAAAAAACTCGACGCCGGCAAGAACGTCGTGCGGGTCGCATCATTCTAATCGTTGTGGTATCGTTCATCGCTTTGTGGATGCCTTTTTTTGTGGCGAACGTTTTGGATCCATTTTGCAAGTGTATTTCGCAGGAACTATGGCGGGCCCTCACGTGGCTAGGCTATGCAAACTCAGCTATGAACCCTATAATTTATACTGCTTTTAATCGAACTTTCAGACAAGCCGTCATTAAGCTATTAAGCTGCGGCCGCCGATCGGCACAAGCTCGACGTAAATAAATATTGCCATTTTCTCTGCTGGGTTAAATTCCCATCAGAGGTTTGAGCAATAAAAACGTTTTTTTTGGTATAACTCAGTCCTGAAGGCGATTTTTTAGACCGCAAGCAGATTGCTTTCTGTGACAAGATTTTTTAATATCAAAAAAACGACTGATACCTAATTGGTTCGAATATTGGCGAAATTTATGACCAGATGACATATATTGAAGGAAATTTCTTATAGACATGAATTACACCAAGAGTACATAATAGGAAGAGTATGACACTCTCCCTATTATGCCTGGCAGCGCGCGTCCAATGCGCAGCGCGAAATAGGCCTTTTATGTACGGTTTTGAGGGGGGGGTACCCCCCCTCAACTGAAGACCCCGTACTCAGCTGAGGGGGGGTACCCCCTACTCAGTTCGATACCCCGTGCTCAACTGAGGGGGGGGGGTACCCCCCCCTAAACTCAGTACCCCGTCTTCAGTTGAGGGGGGGGTACCCCCCCTCTCATTTCAAGACACTGACAAAGTCTTTGCGCCACCCCCCCCCCTCAGTTCAGTACCCCGTCTTCAGTTGAGGGGAGGTACCCCCCCCCTCATTTCAGCACATCAACAAAAGTCCTTGTCAGTGTCTTGAAATGAGGGAGGGGTACCCCCCCCCCTCAACTGAAGACGGGGTACTGAGTTGAGGGGGGGGTCCCCCCTCAGTTGAGCACGGGGTCTTCAGTTGAGGGGGGGGGTACTCTTGATTACACCAAGAGTACATAATAGGAAGAGTATGACACTCTTCCTATTATGCCTACGGGCGTGCGTCCAATGCGCAGCGCGAAATAGCCCGTTTATGTACGGTTTTGAGGGGCGGGGGGTACCCCCCTCAACTGAAGACCCCGTACTCAACTGAGGGGGGGTGCCCCCCCTCAACTCAGTACCCCGTCTTCAGTTGAGGGGGGGGTACCCCCCCCCTCATTTCAAGACACTGACAAGAACTTTTGTTGATGTGCTGAACCTATGGGGGGGTACCCCCCCCCTCAACTGAAGACGGGGTACTGAACTGAGGGGGGGGGTAGCGCAAAGACTTTGTCAGTGTCTTGAAATGAGGGGGGGGGTACCCCCCCCCCTCAACTGAAGACTGGGTGCTGAGTTGAGGAGGGGTACCCCCCCCCTCAACTGAAGACGGGGTGCTGAGTTGAGGGGGGGGGTACCCTCCCTCAGTTGAGTACGGGGTCTTCAGTTGAAAAACCGTACATAAAAGGCCTATTTCGCGCTGCGCATTGGACGCGCGCTGCTAGGCATAATAGGAAGAGTGTCATACTCTTCCTATTATGTACTCTTGATTACACTAATAAGAAAACAATAACAATTGAATAGCGCACAATTACACCACATTTTGCTATGCTTAAATCACTGCTACTAGCTTCGACAATCTAGAGAGAATTCGTGGCAAATGTCATTTACAATCGCTTGCAATAAATTTGTACAGTAATAATATTGCTATTTTTGTGTTTGTTATGTATACTTTTATTTACGCGAAGTAAATACGCATTGAATGAACTCATTCGAGACTCAGAGAAACCAAAACTCAATTAAAAAATGCTTCTTCAGAGAAACCAAAACAATTAAATAATGCTTCCAAGTTTACGCAATGATTCACTTGTCCATAAGACTGTAATGTTTGCCAAACCATGCCTACTCTATCACCTGGACCGGACTAAAAGGATTTATTGTGGCGTATTCATGCTTAACATTAGTGTGAGCAATTAAGGAGGGTCTACCCAGGTCAAAAATCAAAGTTCTTCAATTTTGCTTATTTTCACATATGTATGTTACTCCCTCAAGGCACCTGTACCTCAGATAACAACAATTAAGCTTGAAGGTGCACTTTTGGTTCAGTGCGTTTGTCAGTGTATTTACATAGGCAAAAGTACGCCAAAAAGCCTAAAAGCAGCTTTTACTTGGACAGTTCTAAAACAAATCAGAACAAGCCAATCAGGATGAAACTTGGCATAGAAGTAGCTGGTATGTATGCGCAAAATCGTATGATCCGGATTTTTGATTATTTTCAATTCTAAAATCAAGGGCGAAATGTGAAAAAATGGCCGTTTTTTGGGCCCGCCAAGTTTGAGTGATTTTACATTTGGCGTCACGGCTCAGGACATGGGCAATAAAAAAATGGATGATAGAAAATTGAAATATGACATTAGGCTATCGAATCATGTATGTAAAAATCAGCTTCGTCAGCATTAACAAAAATTTCGCGTGAAGGAACATTTTTTGAGCACAAGAAACTTTTTTGCGAAAATGATCTACACGTAAAATTGAATTTTTTGGAGCCCCTAGTAAATAAATTGGCAAAAGCATTGGTTCCAGTTTGTTACATCTGCGATGCGCCTCCCCTGGGGCTACATTGTGTGCTAATCTGAAGCGAATCGGAGAACCTAAAATTTTCACTTTTACAGGTAGCCCCCCCCTTAAGTCCGCTTAGTCTGACTCAAGAAACAGTGCGCTAAAAATTAAGTCCACTTAATCTGATCGTTTAGTAATGACATACTTAAGATCACTTTAAACTGTTTAGAATAAAATTTGCTCCTTAGCTTTGTAGAGTAAAGGATACACTGGTATTTAAGAAATTTACGGATAATACTGTGAACGAAACTTCCTGTCATATACACTGGACCGTAAAATTATTAATCACTATCCGGGGGTTTAGTAATTTTAGCATATTTATTTAGACCTATTTTAGCATAATTTTTTATTGTATAGTGCTATTACAATTAACCGCTAATTCGATAAAATTATATAAAATATACTAGAATACAAAACAAATTAATAAAAACACTTACCAACTTTGAAAATAAAAAAACTAATGTTAAAATAAGAATAGTTTTGGCCTGCCTTGCAACAAACAGGCACACACAGACGAAGTGTGCAATACAGTTAATACACACTAAAACTAGTTTTAGTATAAGTTATAGTATACTAAAACAACACTACTAACAACTCTATTAAACTAACCGTCACTGTAATTGGCTATTTATTATTTGCGGCTACACATATGTCGTGTACACGGTGTAACCGTTACTACAGATGACCCGTAACTCTGAATACTGTAACAGTACAATACCCAGTCAAATTGTGCAAAAAGTCCAGCTACCCACAAAATTTCACTCATGTAACGCTGAACACGCTAAACCAAGAGTACATAGACAAGCGTATCACAATTTTCCTGATTCTAGCTAGGTACTCGGCCCGATGGATTCCCAAATAGCCCAAATAAATAACGCCTTGACTTGATTTTAGGGGGTTCCCCTACTAAAGCATATTTCGAGCTGGCAGTGTGCTGAAACGAGGTGGATACCCGTATCCTCTCTTAAATCCAGAACCCTGATATTTTGAGACCCCTGAAATGAAGATGTATCTGGGTACCCCCTCCCCCCTGAAATCAAGGTGTTAAAGCGCTATTCGGCTAGAGTATGTATAATATCTTCCGTCTGAGTGATTAGCTAGAACAGGAAAAATGTCATCTTCCTCTCTATTTTGTACTCTTGGATAACCAAATATTTTTCCAACACTAACTAGCAAGAACGATTCTATTCAAGAATAAAGAAAAAATACTATATCATTTACTTAGAAATAACATATACTAGAATCATAACACTGACATAAAACACTGCAAGATAATAAAAAACAAAACATGATACACTGACATTTTCATATTTATCAATGAGGTAATATATCTTGAGTTAATGTAAGAACTTCAAACAATTTATCATTTTAAAAAACTTCAAAACAAATAGAGTTCAGTCTTTTTTGGAGAATCAACAAAAAGTCAAAAACCTGAATTTTTTGAGATCACCCTTGATCATCACAGGAAATAGTAGATAATATTGTTGATATATTTTCAACTATATATAGTTGTCAAAATACGCGTTTCCAACTGCAAGCCATTCTGTCGATTTGCGCAACTGTATATAAACACTTCAGTGGCATTTTCGCAAATGAATTAGTTAGATTTAATAACAGTATTTATATTTTTCGCACAAAAACCACTGATTTTTATGCTTTCAAACAACAAAACTTCAACAAGAATTCACTATCTGCTGACCAACTGTGACCAAATTTGCTGATTCTCATTTTGAAAATGGCCAACATATTACACTCACTCATATATACATAACAAACATATCAAAACATAAAGCATTGCCAATTCTGAGCTGACTCATTTTGTCAACCCCCCCTTGTCCGTTTGTCCATTTGTTCGTTGTCTACTGTGGGGCAGGGGCGTCAATATCAACTGAGGAAAGCTCTCTGGCTGTGTAAACGCCCACACAAAAGAAAACTAAACCCTTCACTATCGACCTAAAATAAAAATATTCAAAGATAAGACATTGTTCTTTATATATTCTGATAATATGTTTCAAGGCAATTATGTTCGCCAAGTTTCAGCAAAACTGACGCAGCATTCAGTTAGCAGTGAAGTCGCAAAGTTGGAAAAATGACGTTTTGAAAACCTATTCACATTCGAAAATTTCGTCACAATTATAAAACTTTTTGTTTAAATTCTTTAGGAAAACTAAAAGCACATATGCTCTAATTTATGCACAGAAAATTTAGTGCAAATTGCTTGAGTGGTTGCGGAGTAATGCCTGTTTAAACTGTGCGTCAACTGTGAAGTACTGAAAGCAAGCATGCAGCAATAATGATAAATTGTGAAAAATTTAGACGCTTATTTTAAAATCAAAAGAAAAACGTACCTTTACTTTGCATTTTTCTTAGTTGTGGCAAAAAATTGATTGGCGATTGTTTCAAAATATTGGTAGTTATTGGTAGTTTAGTGTCTGGCAGGTAGGGCAAAAAAGTTAAACTTTAACTTTAACTAAAATTAAAAAAGTTAGGGGTCTTACTTTAACTTTAACTTCAAAAAAGTTAAGGGTCTTACTTTAACTTTAACTTAATTTAAATTCAAGCACCCATACTTTAACTTTAACTTAAATTCCGCCAATTTCTTAACTTTAACTTAAATTATAACTTTTTTTTTTAAAATTTTGAATCTATACTTTTTATAACTTTTTTTATGTACGGTAAGATAATTTAAGAAATATTTTAACTGATGTTTTAATTAAGGGGGTAGCGTCGCGAAAGCAGTTTTGCTCATAGGTTTCAAAAAGATATCTTTTTGCTTTGAACTTGTACGTCCACTGAGAAACTAGTCCATTGCTATACTGTGTTAGATAGTTACTGCCAGACACTAGACTACCGATATATACCAATATCTTGAACCAATCACCGATTGTAAGCCAGACATCACACAATAAGGACATGAAAGTTCAAAAAATTAAGCCAGATATCAGATTGGCCAGCTTGTGAAGTACACATAACGTGTCGACGCACAGTCTTTTGCCACAAATAAGAAAAAAGAAAAGTGAAGGTTCGTTTTCTTTTGATTTTGAAATAAGCGTCTAAATTTTTCACAATTTATCATTATTGCTGTGAGTACTTCACTGTTTACGCACAGTTTCACAGTTCAAACAGGTATTACTCCACAACCACTCAAGCAATTCGCACTAAATTTTGTGTGCATAGACTACAACATATGTCCTTTTAGTCTATGTAAACAAACTAAACAAATAAATCGATAATTGTGACGAAAAAATCGAATGTGAATAGGTTTTTAAAACGTCATTTTTCCGACTTTGCGACCTCACTGCTAACTGTATACTGCATCCATTTTAATGAAACTTGACTATAATACTTGCCTTAGCATATATTTTCAAAACATATTAAAAACACTGGCTTATCTTTTTCTAAAAATGTTTTACAGTTACGCAAAATCGACTGCTTTCGCGACACTACCCCCTTAAGCAAAATTGTTGTCAAATTTAAATTTTTTCCTCCGACGCTGTAATTTTTGGTCGTGGTACATATTTTTACTGGAGGCCGCTCAGCTTAACGCATTTACAACATATTGTAAGTGGCTCATATGATTGTATTGTTGAAGTAGTGTAGTATTATACCTTCTAGAAAATCGACTCTGCAACTGCATAGTGTAAAAATAGCAGCCACAGCTACATAGTATAATTAACACGCAAAGTTAGTATGGGAACTGACTGCTCTTTTTTTGAAGACAGGATTTTTACAATTTTCAATGAAATAATGGTCAACAACACTTTGGGTAATGACTATTGAGTTGTCATAATTTTGTGATATAAGAACTTTTGTTTGGTAATTTTTACGCGGCGGCCTTAGCCGCCGCGTATATACTATAGTACAAAAGCTGATTTTGCATGTATCCTGTCTCACAGTGTAATTTTACACTGGGCACCTGGGTAGGTCCTAAAAATGCACTAAATGTGTGTGTGTGTTTTGTGAAGTGTGTGACATGCTGCATAGTCTTAGGTGTTGCGTAGTCATACAGTTATATGTACAAACAGCAGACAGCAATTGTAATCTGTACAGCGATAATTCCACACAATCATAATCGATAATAATAACTGTGTGGGTCGTGTATAGATATATCATGTAGGCTAGCGATATATATCGTTCAGTGCAGTCTTCTGGGTTATAGGTTCTGGATAGGCTGCTCGTACAGCGCAATAGTTTATATGTTACGGTGTATTTATATAATTGGAGTTGTTTTTACGAAGCGGCCTCAGCCGTGGTTTACTATGCACAACGATTGACTTTTGGCTTATTTCACGCAAAACGCATTCATGCTTGGTCTAACGCAAATTTAGGCTCGATACAGCCGTATGTCCTTACAGCAGGCAAACTAACTAAATAGTCACGCCACTATGGTGATCAAATTGTTCCGTGATTTTTTGTAAGTTTGTCGGCTGAACGGACACAACAGCTGTAAGTATGAATCGACAGATAGCATTTTGGCCATTGGTCATCCTTTGCTACATAGTACATAGATAATATTTGTGACTTTTTATTAAATGGCCAGGTAAAACCGTTAATGTACAATGAAATACCGTGTGTACTAGTGAAACATCCCCTGTCGCAGTCATTGAAAGTTAAAGTACAAAAAGTTGTTATAATAAACCATTTAAAAAAGACTATTCTCGAAAATTTGCTGTTTTTAAGAATTCCTTTTTCTTGAAATGCCTTATTGTATATGAAAATTTCTCTGCAGTAAATTTATTAGTTTTTTTTTATTTAAAAGGGAGAGAAAAAAAAAAAAAGGTGTTGGTGGTTTAAATGGCCGCGTTTTTTTTGAAGAATCGGGAGAAGGGGGGCGGGGTTATTGTTTTTTCCAAAGGTTTTTAGAAAGGATTTGTTTTTTGTTTCCTTCTGAATCCCCGGTGGTGGGGTGGAAAAAGCCCGGTTGTGTCTGGGGGGGGCCCATCTTTTTTCCAATTCTCTTTAGCAAAAAGTGGGGTTTTTTTGTCAAAATATCCGATTGCGTGATTGAAATGATACCAAATTTGCGTATAATTGTAGGGTTTGATGTCACCACTTTGATATTGTTGCAAAGTGACTAAAGCGGACACTGTAGGAATCGAACTGTAGTTCAGTAATATATATATGTGCATGTAATCAGTCAGGCGAGTTGTGAACAGTAAACGGCTTAACATTTTGGTGCCGTGACCAGCTTGTCTTTACGATGGCGAACTTATTTCCGGTGCGTTTGCCATCCCCGTACGAACCGTCTAGCAGTTTTACGCAATGGCTAGACCGCTTTGAGATTGCCTATTCTTTGCTGCCTGTTGAAGCGGATCCTGGTGATCAAGAAAATCGGAAGTGCAAGACTTTGCTTTCCCTTCTCGGCGATGACGCGTACAAGCAAATGACACTCCTGGATTTGTCACAAAACGATAAAGCTACCTGGAACACGCTTGTTCCAGCGCTGAAAGCACGTTTTGTCAAGGTTGTAAACACTTTTGAAATCCAAGAATCGTTCAAAAAACGAATTCAGGCCGACAAAGAAAGCATTCAAGACTTCGTCGATTCGTTAATTGTAATGGCCCAGCAAGCCTTTCCAACGGAAATTGCAGAGACTCGCAAAGTTTTTGTCAAGACTCAGTTTCTGAGTGGACTGTTCAACACAAATGTTCGGCAGTGGCTCCTGGCGCAAGATCCGCCCCTAGAAAATCTGCAAGAGATTGTCAAGCAAGCGAAAAGGTACGAAAAAGTATTCGCCCCAGCAACTGGCCAGAAATCGCATGAAGTGTTCACGATTGACACGAACGACGCCATAGCCCAAAAAATTGACGCCTTAACTGAGTGCGTTCAAAATTTGACGACAAAACATGATGACAAGCATGCCTCTCGCTCTCACTATCGAGGTCGACAGCGTCAGCACGACAAAAAAATAAGCAAAAGAAATTATCGATCACGCAGTTTCTCCTGCGATCGCAGCAGCAATCGTCTGAGTAGTGGATTGTCTGACAGGTCAAACTCTAGTGAACGACTTCAAACTCGAAATGCTTCGAGGTCCCACCAAGTAGCCCCTTTTTCGAAAAGAAGGAAAAGTCCCCCACTTTATCGACAAAAGAACCCTAACTCAGTGCGATTTCAAACTCATGAACAACGTACCCAATGCTATGCTTGCCACGGGTTTGGCCATTTCGCCAAGGACTGTGCTAATACGAGAAACCGGTCATATTTAAACGATTAAGGCCTGCAGTTTCTAAGGGCAAACTGCAAGGCCACAAAAACAACAAAGCCCGTTTCATCAATGCATCAACAATTAATCGTTTACAGAACTCACCTGCAAAAATGATTATTGCTGCAAAAATTGACTTGTTAAATATTGATATGCTACTCGACTCGGGCTGTACCAAAACTTTAATTAGTTCTGATGCCTGGGATCGGCTAGGCAAGCCTGGTGCAAGCACGTTCAGAACAAACAATACAGTGTTTAATGCTGCAAAAAAAACTGTTTCCGTTAAGGCTATTGGTACAGTACGCACAAGTATTCAACTAGGCAATTTCGCTAAACATTGGACAGTGTACATTGTAGAAAATCTGTCCCAAGACTTTATTCTTGGCCTGGACTTTTTGCAATACCACAAAATAATTGTGGATTTTTCTGATCGACGGCTATATTGTCCGTCAGGTGACTGTATAACAGTCGAAAGAAATATTGTGGCCCCTAAGGGTTCGGCAATTGTTAGCGTATCATCTAATGTACGCTTGGCGGCTTCAAGCCAAAACTTTGTGTCATGCACTCTGGATGGTGCAGTTTCGAACTTTCCTCAAGGAATGTACTTTTCGCCAAACTCAGAGCTTTGGCGATGCCGTGGTGTTATTGCGGCGAAGCAACTGCTTTCATGCTCACCAACTATTAAAGTTCTGATACTGAATTTAAGTCCTTTTCCTGTCTCACTGCGCAAAGGCGAAGAAGTTGGTGTTGCGTGCGCGTTAAATTTGGACAATGATGCAATTTATGACTTATCAGACACTGAACTTGCAAATAATAGTATTCACTCATTGACAGCTGAAACTTCGAAGTTAAAATTTAAAAACACGAAACTAATGTCTGACAGTGCACGCTTAGCAATTTATAATGCTTTTAAACTGTCCGCACTAGAACTAACAAATAAACAAAGGAATGATTTATTAAATTTGCTCTGTAGATACCGCGACATTATTGCACTCGACCCAACTGAACTAGAGTGCACAAATATTACAACTCATTCAGTCGATACTGGTGATAGTCACCCAATAAAGCAACGTATGAGACGATATAATCCAAAAGAGCGGAAAATAATTGATGCAGAAATGGAGAAAATGCTAAAAAACAATATTGTAACACCTTCGTGCAGCGAATGGTCTAGTCCTGTGGTTTTAGTACAAAAAAAGGATGGCTCGACTAGATTTTGCATAGACTTTCGAATGCTCAATGCCGTGACAATAAAAGACTCCTATCCATTACCCAGAATTGACGATGCTCTTGATGCGCTGGATGGTTCAAAGTGGTTTAGTTCCCTAGATTTGTTTTCTGGCTACTGGCAGATTAAAATGAACCCGAAGGACAAACACAAAACGGCATTTTCGACACATAAAGGACTTTTTGAATTTGAAGTCATGCCATTCGGATTAACGAATGCTCCCGCCACGTTTGAGAGAATGATGGAGTTTGCACTGCGGGGACTTCATTGGAAAATTTGCTTAATTTATCTGGACGACATTATCGTTTTTTCAAAATCCTTTGAGCAGCATTTGGTCCACCTTGAGCAGGTTTTTGAACGCCTGAAGAGTGCCAACTTGCGTTTGAAACCAGTTAAATGTCATCTTTTTAGAAACGAACTGGAGTATTTGGGCCACATTGTCGGGCGCTACGGAATCAAACCAGATCCTAAGAAAATAGACAAAATAAAATCGTTCCCTGAGCCAATAAACAAAGGCCAGTTACGACAATTTCTGGGAATTTCCAACTACTGTCGGCGTTTTATCAAAAACTATGCTCACATAGCAGCGCCATTGCACGAGCTTACCGGTAGCAATACCCCTTGGCAATGGACACTGAAAGAAAAGACGGCTTTTTGCAATCTGAAAGTGGCACTCACAACCAAACCGGTATTGTCGTTTCCCAATTTTAAAGAACCTTTTGTGCTAACGACAGACGCTTCTGGTCGCGCCGTAGGTGCTATACTGTCGCAAAACGTCAATGGGATGGAATCAATTATAGCCTACGCTAGTAAGTGTTTGACAGAGAATCAACAAAAGTGGAGTACATTTGACCGAGAGCTTTACGCGGTTGTTTGGGCTACAGACTGGTTTCGACCATATCTTGCGCATGCTGAATTTAAAATATTCACTGACCATCGTCCTTTACTTTGGCTAAAAACTTTAAAGAATCCGAATGCAAAAATATCACGCTGGTTACTGAAACTAGAGCAGTACGACTTCACAATCGAACACAAACCTGGACACAAAATTCCGCATGTCGACGCTCTCAGCAGAATTTCGTCAAAACAATCATCAAATTTATGCACAAACATAAGTGACACAATAATGTCTGAGTATTCCGCAGCCGAATTTCAAAAGCTTCAAACTGCTGATCCGGAACTATACGAGGTTATTAAAGTGCTCAGAGAGTCTACATCTACCGAAAAAGTCGCGCAAAAGTTTCGCAAACAATTACCAAGACTAAAACTGCAGTCATGCTTGTTGTATTTTCAAAAACCTCGGGGTCCCTTTCGGCTTGTGATTCCAAAGTCAGAAAGGCTGAAAATTATTAAAACTTACCATGACAATTTACCGTCAGGCCATTTTGCTACAAAAAGAACCTACTGTCGAATACGCCGGGTTGCGTATTGGCCAGGGATGTTCGCTGACGTCGAAAGTTACTGCCGAAGCTGTAAGACTTGCTCCATAAACAAGAAACGTGGTGGTTTACGTCATAGCATGATTCCAATTTCATCTAGACATCCACTGGAGCTGGTAGCTATGGATATTTTTGGTCCACTACCGTTAACAACAGCAGGACACAGCTACATTCTCGTAGTGATGGACCATTTTTCAAAGTTTGTTAGCCTATACCCACTAAAGAACCAAGAAGCGTCTACAATAGCAGAGAAGCTACTGCAATTTGTCACAGCGTACGGTTTACCAAAACAGTTCCTATCAGATCGTGCAACTAATTTCGTGTCATCTACTATAACAGAACTTTTCAAATTTCTGGGCATTCAGAAAAGAACAACAAGCCCTTACCACCCAGAAGGTAACGGCCTTGTAGAAAGATTCAATCAAACGCTAGCTCAGCTACTGAGAAATTATGTCAATAGTGACCAGAACAACTGGGATGAATACTTACATTTGGTGCAATACTCGTACAATACAGCAAGGCAAGAAAGTACAGATGCTATTCCTCAAGAAGTTTTGTTTCAAATTCCGGTAAACCTTCCGAGCGACGCTATTCTACCGACACCCGAGTATACTGGCAAGCCAGCCAAACTCTCTGCTGTTCGCAAAACCGTATTAAAACACCTAACTGAGGCTAGAGAAAGAATGCGCGAAAAGCACGACTTTGGTTCGCAACAACTTAACTCTGGTGACTCTGTTCTGCTTCGAAATCTCGCGCGTCGAAAAGGGGCTTCCCCTAAATTAGACCCACAATGGCTCGGTCCTTTTACAATTATCGAGGCCAGAAACAACAATAGTTATTTAATAAAGGACGTATTGAGCGGCCGCACTCGCTCAGCTCATCAAAAAAACTTGAAAAGATATGATGTAGCACCTGCAAAAACTCTAGGTAAAACTCCAGCAGAAAACAACAAACAAACTGAAATATCCCCAGGAAACCAGCTATCAGGACATGCACTGACGGACAACATTGTCTGGCTGCCGCGAAACAATACCAGGGAAGTGACGGCAAGATATCCTTTGCGAAATCGGAGACGGCCGGAGCTGTATGACGCTAGCACGGGACAGTTCTACCGTCAATAATTTTCAAGCGTGGGAAGAGTGTTGCAAAGTGACTAAAGCGGACACTGTAGGAATCGAACTGTAGTTCAGTAATATATATATGTGCATGTAATCAGTCAGGCGAGTTGTGAACAGTAAACGGCTTAACAATATCGGGGGTGGGGGGGTGTGCCGGGGGGGGTTGCCCCGGGCGAGGGACTTTGGTGTTTTTTTTGCGCTGAATTGTGCTCTTAGAGTTTTCTGGGCGTCGAGGGGTTGTTTTGTCGAGTTTTCACTTGGGCTGACGTTCCCCCGACTTTCCTGCGCGGGCTGCCTCCGCGGCTTTGCTTGTCTCTGCCTTCTATTTCCTCTCATGAGTGTTGCGTGAATGATTGGTTGAGTTTAGGCGTGCAGGTTTGTGTTTATTGTGTTTATTGTGCTACATTTATTTATGGTTTCTTTTTGTTGGATGTGCGGCTGTCTGCTTCTGTCTTGTGTCGTTTCTCTTTTTTGGTTTTTTTTTTTTTCGTTTCTTTTTTTTGTTTTCTGGCTTAGGTTTTGGTTGGATTTGGTAATTAGTTTGTGTTCGTTGATTGTTTTCTGGGCGCCGCCGGCTTTCGCCGGGTCGGTGAGGCGTTGTGTGTTGGGGTTGTATGTTTTTGTTGGTGTTTTTGTTTTTTTGTAGTTTATTAGTGTGAATTATGTTTATGTCTGTTTTTTTGTTTGCCAAGTTGTTTCGTGGTAGGCTGTTGTTGGTGGTGTGGGTAGTTTTGATGGTTCTGGAGATAAGAGTAGGTAGTGTGTGGTCGGATTTGATTTTGCCTACTGCTGTCAGTCGAGGGGGTTTCTGTTATGCGGGTTTTTTTGGTTTGCGGTTGCTTAGGTTTTCGGTGCGCAGGAGGGTGAGGGTGTTTCCCCCCCCCCCTCCGCCCCCCCAAGCCCCCCCCGTGAATTCTGGGTCTTTTTTTGTCCACGTTCACCGTAGTCAACCAAGGGACAACTGTTGGTTATTTGTTTAGAAGTGTTTTGTTGAACTTTTATTTTGGTTTGGAATTTTTTAGGCTGCTATTATGCTCTGGTAAGTTGGAAGTGTAGGTGAAGTATTCTGGGGTGGCGGGTTTGTAGGGTTGGGGTTTTTCCCACTCATCTCTCCGCCTTTTCTTTCTCTCCGAAGTTGGGGGTGTTGTTTTTTTATGTGGTAAAGTATTTTTTTTGTTTTTATCTCTAAAATTGTTTTTTTTAGTTTAAAAAATTTGGTTTTTAATTTTAGTTTAATTTAAAAATTTAGATTTGAATTTTAATTTTTCTTTATTTAGTTAGGGTGGTGGTTTATTTTTGTTTTATTTAAGGAAGAGAGGATTAATTGAATTAAATTAGTAATTGGTGCTGTTTTTATTTTTTTTAACTAAAGAAAGTGGGGTGGGTTTTTTGCCCTGCTGGGGGGTTTTTTTGATTTTTTTTGTTTCCTGTTAAGGTAAAATTTAAAAAAAAAGCTTTTTTTTGGGGGAAAAGCTTGGCGACACTCCACCTTCAGTGCATTTTAACACGTTTGAAAAAAATCGAAATGTCACCCCCCAGAAATTTTTTTCTGGCTACGCCACTGTTTTAGACTCACTGGTAAAAACATTAACGGTGATCTTAAACGCACCATCTGAATGGATCATTGTAGAGGTTCTTGAAGCTAGTGATCCAGGTCCGTTTGGGTTCAGGGGCCCCGCCGCTACGCTTGGCTAACGCGTCCGTCCGATAAATACCCGGAGAGGCTGGAAACATAGCTATCCTGCAAGAAAAAATGCAGCTTGAAAAAAAAAAGCTTTTAATAATAATACTTACTCGGTACCAAAAGTACATAAACAACGCCTTGACTATATCGACATCGCCACATTGTTTGGTACAGTGCAACCATCGGCAAACTATTTTTCCAATATTACTACTGGTGCTAAACCAACTTTGCAATTTCGAAAACCTAATGTTCAGGAGACTCCACTGGTAGGTACCCAAAACACATACCTAAATCGTTTTTGTACAAATCTCAAATTTCAGATGGAGACGGAAAAAACAGAAAAGAAACCGCAAACAGATGCGTGCGTCAAAAAGCCAAAGTTATGAGGCAGGACCGACCAAATGTTTTTCTGTGGAATGTTTAATCGCTGAGCTCACAAAGATTAATACATAGCTAGGCAGACTTCACATTCTTCAATGAAGATTACTCATGATAATAATTAGTTCGTTAATTATCAAACACTCTATCATTTATATTTCAGCTTCCTTGAGTAAAAAAGCAAAAGTACAGAACATAACCCTTATCACAACCCTAAACAAAATATATAACCAAGACATGAAACCAAAAATACACGACACAAATTGAAAAAATATCAAACACACAAACACCAATTTCAAACCATTTATTTTTTCTTCAATTCAACAGTATTTTCACAAAACAAGTAACAATTTCGATAATAAAATATAAAAGCGACTGTCACAAAATAAAGTAAAAAATATATATACTTAACGTTAACCAGAAACAACGACGTACCACTTGACTATAAAACCATTAAAAATTTACAATACTATTTTTGCTTTTAACTTATAACTGACAATTCTTATTCATCAGCCTTGGACTATTTTGTTAACTTTAATTTGGTAATTTTTTAAACTCTTGAAAATTTTTCAGGACACATTTATAAATTATATAATAATGAAAAACCAGAAATTACAACTGATTTAGATTACTTTATTAATCTAACTTCACCTTGTAGAAGATTCATTTAAAAGTTGGTAGAACAATTCATTAATCTTTCATTAAGTTTATTTATATTATATAATTTTTATGAATCGGTTTTTATCTTCAAACAGTATCGGTTTCAGATCAGATCTATAATTCGGATATCGCATTCGAATGACTTTCGGGACAAAAGAGGTTGTCATTCCACTTTGCAACTCAGCGGATATCAAACCCCCCAGATTTAACCTGTTAATGCCCAGAGTATATCTCTCTCTAGGCAGACTCATTCTGACACCTAGTCTTTTGTCAATTGCTCAAGCTACGTGCGTCGTAGACACACATGTGCAGCTAAGAAAATCTGGGGGGGGGGGGGAGCCGTCGACCGGGGGGGGGGGGGGGTGCGGAGCAACTTTTCCGGAGAATTTTGCTTCGTGAGCCACCAAATTTGCTCCTGAGCTACTAATTTTTGCTTCGTGAGCCACCCATTTTGCTCCCCGGCCGCTCAGTTTACCTTCGTGAGGTACTTTCAAAAAATTCTGGGGGGGGAGCGGACCCTGTCTGGGGGGGAGCGGGGTCCGGTTGGGGGGGGAGCAATCCCCCCCCACGCCCATGTATGGTCGTAGAGAGATCGCCAAACCCCCTAGATTCTGTTACTGAGCTCTACAAGTCTTACAATTAATTAATAGTAACAATTGTAACAAAATCAGGCTATTCGTACGGAAAAATTCAGTGCGAATAACCAGATTATTCACTTTTACAATAATTGTAAAATTATTGTAAATCAATTTACAAATCTCAGCCACAGGGACCAGACTCCCCGGTATATAATCTCATCTCAATTATATCTGAAAAACAGCTCTTTCATAAATACAAGTGGGGGATTCCCCCCCAAACCCCCACCCCCCCCCCTTAACTACATGTTTAGCTAATCTACCCTGGATCGAAAGCTGAGTAGTGGATGCACTGTCAGATATATAAAAATTAGTAGAAAAAAGTATATAACACCGTTTTGTACTTATTCTATTTCTGAAATTATTTTTTGGATTTTGGATTTACCACTGGTGTGACTTTAATTAAGGAGTTTTCAAAACAACTACATTCTTAGATACAAAATGGAAAATCGAAAATAAAACAGTGTTTTGAGGGTGTCATATTTAGCGAATCAAAATTTGAAATAGCATTACTACACAGTCAACAACAGTCAACCTCACATGCCTCGCTACTTCAATCAAAAACTTTCGAATTTGCACTTTTATGAACACTGACTGTTCAAAAATAATTCTGCAAACTGTGAAATTCTTTGAAACCGTAGTGACCGCAATATTAGGGCACACCGCACATGTCCTTATCAGTTATCACAGTTTTTTTTTAATTTATAGTCCGCAAACTTTTAAAAGCTGAGTTTTTTCGCTTCACGCTTGACCGCTTAAGCCTAAGATCAAATCAAACAATATAAAAAAGTAGCAAATTGAATCAAAATTTTTCTCAAAAAAACACTGGTTCTCTTATCATTCAAAATCCTAAGCCAAAACCAAACTTTTAAGTTAACTTTAAATACTTAAAGTTAAGTTAAAGGTTCTCATTGCAATTTTTACAGTCACACTTCCGTTCCGCCGACAAAATTAAGCTCCGTGAGCTGATAGATTTAATCTCCTGAAATTTTGTCGGCTGAACGGATATACGGTTGTAAATTTCAACTGACCGTGAAACATCCAAACTTCCACATACATGAGACAACTAACAAAATTACAGCTACATCTAATATCCAGTATTTGAATAAATAAATAGTGACTATAACAAACTGTTACAGAATGTCTAGACGGACCTGGAAGTAGCTACGAAGACATTTGCTAAAATTCACAACCAAACTACAGGACCGGTACTCCCAGAAGTATATCCATATGGCCTTTGTCCGTCTTACCCACTGACAAGCGAAACTGTACATAAGTGGTATTCTTACTTGATTCCAAATAATGACTAAAGTCAAGCGATACTTTTCGTTTTCGATAAAAATGTTGAACCAAGTTTATTATTAATTAACTGTTTTAAATTCTTAAACTCACCGGCAAAAGTTAATTGGATCTTCATCTTAAGTTAATTTAAGCGCAACTTATTTATCTATAATTCCGACTTCTGATAGTACGGCCCAAAGTTATGCAAATATAATATGTGGCATGACATAACCAAAATTTTACTGCGGAAAAGTTATCAAGTTGAAGTGAAAAAGCTTTGGTAAATCTCAGTGAATTAGCAAAAAAAGTTTTCAAAAGTTTTTTCAAAATTTTTTCAAAAAGTCAAACAGATATTGTATAACTTTTACGTTCTAAACGTCTACAAAAACAACAGCATAACTACAATACAGTATCACTCAAAAAAACTTCATCAGTTATTGGAGTTCAAAACAGAGATACAGGGAGCGATTATCGAAAATGGTGCCCTACCCCCCCCCCGCAAGAATATGGTTCCCCTTGATTTAGTTTGTCAAGCAGATATTAGTCATAATTTTTTCAAGCTCAAGTCTGGGCTACGATAATTTTTAGGGACGTATTCAATTCATTACCGGGCGCAGTAAGTCACAAGTCTGACAATTGTCAATAATAATGAGATATTATGAAGGTGATTCTCTAAGTATTCATTTAAGATTTTTTTGATATTCAAGTATTCTTCCTAGCATTTCATTACTAATCACCAAAATTTCAAATTACAAGTTAGCAGACGTTAAGTCAGGCTACATACCTCTGGTCAAAATCAGGGTAGAGGGTGCATGACCGAAAACGCAAAAGTATAACATTTTAAACCTCCCCTCCCCGCCCAATCTACAGCGTCTTCAATGTTACGAAGGCAAGCCCTTATTTTCTGCCCAGTCATGGTACTAGAAAAAAAACACCGATCGTGTAATCACATTATCGACCCACATGCAGTCCACATTAATCCTTTTACCTTTTCTATCAATTCGAAGCACCAAGTCCGGTTCATACTTGTCCCTAACTCAATAAATCTCAATCAAGCCAGTGTTTTTGTCTGCAAGCATATGTAACGGGGTCAAAATTTTGAAAGAGCCTGTCCAGCAAATTTTGGGGTCCCCCCTGATCGACCAAAAATACTACAAATTTTGTAGAATTTTCAGTGCCATTTTTTATTCAATTTTGCCCAAACTTTCGGGACCCTCCCCCCAGCCCCTCGATTTTGAGGGGTCCCCCCCATCCCCCTTCATACATATGCCGGGAAATATGACTCCAACTTGACGCTTCATACTTCCATTTTGACCATAAACAGTTAACAACAGATTCTTCTAAATAAAACCAACTCTTTAAACATGACGTGTAAAACGTAGCGTAAAATTATTGTACTACAATAATTAAGCCATCGTAAAACCGAATTAATGAATGAATGAGTAATTATGAATGGGCAGGGCTGATTCCCGGCGACTCTGGATGGTCATTCAGGCTCATCAAATACGCATGGTGCAATTTTCTCACGAAATCTTGATCGTTCTAAAATTTAAAAAATTAAATTAAAAATTAAAATTAAATTACATGCACGCTACGTTATAAATGTAATGGCAATGGGTGAAAGATTCCCAACATTTTAAGACCCACCTATCCCTTATATTTTACAGTTATTTCTACGGCATTAAAATCAGTATTAACTTGACAATTATTGTAACAAACCAATCTGGCTCGGACTTGTAGAGTTCTAACTTTAAACTAATATAGTACCATCGCCAATTAAAATATATTGAAAACTGAATCACCAAAATCAAAATTAATCGTGTGTATAGTGTTTTAGAATGAAAACTTTCAAATGCAAAACTTTCAAATTGAAAACATTCAGTGCAACAAATAAAAACAGTTCAAAAAATTGAAAAGTTTTTTAAATTCAACTAAAATTTTAATGAGATTTTTAGTTCTATTCTCACCCTACCTTCAGCAGATATTGCATTGCCTGTACCATCTGTTGCGGATTCAAGACATCTTTTGTGACTACCACTGGACCTGAAAAAAAGCTTATTCTTAGTTTTGTAAATTATCAAAAGTTAGATTTCATGCACACAATAAAAGAGAGTTTACGAAGACAAATCCAAGAAGAATATATACTACTGACTACTGAGAGGTATTGGGACAACAGTGACACAGGGGTCTAATCAGGAGAGTCCTAATACCAATATTTTGAATGCTCATGTACATAATATATAGTCTTTGTATAATTTTAACCAACCCTTCGCCAAATACGACTAAATATTAACCACGCTTTAGCAAAAAATGCAAATTTGTTTTTACATTTTGTTTTTTAAATAAAGGCCAAAATTCAAGCAAAATTTGAAATCTGAATGCAAACTTTGAATTATTTACCCATATTTAGCACTCTAGAATGCGGTCCAAAATTTGGGGAGCTCTCTCCGGCCACATTTTGGGGAGCCCCACCGATAGACCAAAAATATCCAAAATTTTACAAAATTTTCCCAACTAAGTACCATATTGACAAAATGTTGCCAAACTTTCGGGAGCCTGCCCCCGGCTCCAAAATTTTGAGGGGGGTGCCCCCCATATTCCCTCATGCTTTAATCTCATGAAAATAAGGCCTACTTAAACTATCCAAAAACATGGCCGGTTGCAGCAGGCCATCGACACTGATTGGCTGGCTGACTGGTTGGGTCAGGGAGGTCGCTGCGGGGGCGGGGACAGATTCGTAGGGGCCCAGGGAGTCCATGAGATCGAAGGGTGTGATGAGGGGGGGCTGGGGCAGATTGCACGAGCTGAGATTGTCCATTTCGCTGATGTCCGGCAGGGAACGGGACGGCTCCAGGGATTCCACTAGGGGTTTCTAAAAAAAACATTAAAAAACAAAAAAATGAGAAAAATTGAAAATGTGAAAAATATAAACTTTAACATTTCATTTAATATTAGCCCAACGTCACAAAAGCGATATGAGCTAAGATATGCAGATAAAAACTAGAAACAGTGATTTTGGGGCTCTGGCTCTGCTCAAGTTTTTAACACACTGCCTACTGATCAAAGCGATTTTTGTAAATACCCAAAAAAAATCATAAATTTTACAAAATTTTCCAAAGAAAATACAGTTTTTACCTACGGATTGCTCAAATTTTCAGGACCCCCCACCGTTATGGGAGAATACATTCAAACATGAGCGTTTTCGCCCCCCCCCCCCCCCAAGACAACTGCTCACGAAGCGAAAATGATAGCTCACAAAGCGAAAATGGTGGCTAGCTGACGAAGTGAAAATGAAGGCTCACCAAGCAGAAATAGTGGCTCACTAAGCGAAAAATGGTGGCTCACAAAGTGAAAATGGTGGCTCATTAAGCGAAAATGGTTGTTGACGAAGCCAAATTAGGCGAAAGGTTTCCCCCCTCAAAAAAGTTTTCTTCCTGCCGCAAATTGGCATCACCCTAGAAAAAGACTAATTAAATTTAATTTTTTACACAAAATATATAAAAATTTAAATTATATTTAAAATAAAATTATATTTTAATATTTTAAATTAAATTGCAACTGACCTTATCACATTTATTAGTTTCATTAGCTGCCGCAATGTTCTCATCTGAAGCTCCAGCTTCTTCTGAATGTTTTTCGCTCCAAGTATAAAGTTGTTTCGACTCGGTCGATTTAGACGATTTTTCCGAGCTACTCGCAGCCGAATGGATAGACGACCATCCTTTTTTCTCCCCATTCTGACCCTTTTCCCGTTTCATTTGACGATGCAGTTCAGTTAAGCTTGAGCTATCCATACTCAGGCTTAACTGAGAGTTCAGCTTTCGCTCAAGATCTGCCATAGCTAGCTTTTGGGGATCTTTTTCGAGGTTTTGGGGATGATTTTTGTCCAGTATCGCGGGTCGCACATTGCCATTGGCGCCTGCCGAAACGCTACAAGATCGGCCCAAACGCATGGAAGCTGGCGGTCGCTCAGTCTGACACTCAGAAATGGACATGGTGCGCACTTTCGGAGCAGCAGCAGCCGCGCTGGACAGCAGTTGTTTCAAAACGACGGGCAAATCGTCCGAAATCCCACCCGTTTCTCCTTCCCCTTCAGTCGTCTGAGTTTCCGCCCCCTCCATTTGTCGTGGATTTTGCGATGGCGGCCCCTCCGTACCCCCTTGCAGTCCAAATTTCACAAATTCCGTCGAAGTACCCCTTTTCTGCAAATGGGGCCGTTTATCCGGGGTGCGACTAGACCCCCCTGATCCAGGCTTAGACCCACCCGCCGACTGAGCCCCCCCATGAATTTTGGGTCCCCCGGTCGGAGAACGACCCCCTTTGTTTTTGGGCGAGTGTCGTTTGGACGGAGCGTCACCGGCCGGCCCCCCCTTGACGGTGGCAAACAAATCATTCAAAGTCACCGCCCCTGGAGTTGTGGGGGTTTTTGCGGAGGGGGCTGCGACAGCGGTCGGGTAGCCCCCCGGAGTCTGCGGAACGGAAACAATTCGAACGGGCACTGGTTTTACAATGCCCTCTGATGAAGTCTGAAAACAAAAAGACGGCACATTCTATATTTAATGGATATAAATGGCCAAATGGGGTCTAAAATTTTGGTATCCCCATACATGTAACGGGGTCCAAATTTTGGGGGGGGGCCTCTCCGGCAAATTTTGGGGACACTCCCCCCGGGCCGACCAAAAATACCCTAAATTTGGATTTATTTTGTAAAATAAATTATTCCTAAAAAGTGCCATTTTTATTACATTTGCAAAGTATCGGGACCCTCCCCCCCCCCCGGGGACCGGGCCCTCGATTTGTTTTGGGGGGGTCCCCACCCATCCCCTCCTTTCATACATGTATATGGGTATACCCCCTGATCAGCCGAAAATAACCTAAAACCTGCTAAATTTTCGTAAAAAGTGCCATTCTTACCCACTTTTGCTTAGATTTTCGGTACCTCGACACTCAAATTTGAAGGAGTCTCCCCCCCCTTCTCCCCCTCTTACATCTACATGTGTAGTCTAATTTGAGGATAGATTCTTAGTCTTGTCCGTTCAAAAACAATCTATAACCTAAATGTCAGGCTACATACACCGTTTATATTCCACATATTATTATAATATTATATTAATATTATTCAAGTTAAATGTTCAGAAACGCTATGTCCCTTATGGAGAGTGAATTTGGTGTGTAAGATTTAACTTTAATTCCACATTTCATTTTAAATTAAAACTTAATTTATCATTGATTACAACATAATATTATTTAATAATACCAGCCGGCTGAAATGGTGACAGTAAATCAGATTTTTATTAACGAATTAAATTGGTATTTAATCCTCTAAATTCTATAAATCCGGTTAATCGCAATCCCACCTTTGTCATTGGCTTGTCTGTCGTCACATTGTGACCCAGAATGCTGGATAGCAGCCCATTCGCCACAGCCGGGTTAAATTGGACTGGATTGGAGGGCGGCGGCACAGTCATGCATTGGGCCAACGGCAACGCAGATGCGGCTTGCAGTCTGAAAGAAACATTTTCAGAAGTCGTTTTATGCCCGGTTAATACTTGTACTTGTCCCTATCCACAGATGTACATTGGGGGGCTTGCCTCCCCCTCATGGTTTGAGATTCCTGGACAAGCCCCCCCCCCGCCTTAAATTAGACCCACCATGAGAAACCCCCCTCCTTGATACTAGAAGAAAGGTGCCCGAACTAGGGATCGACCGGATCCAAAATTTCTGCCGGATCCGGATCCGGATCCGGATCCACTGGATCCGGCCGGATCCGGATCCGGATCCGGATCCAGCCTGAGACACACACACAAAAATGAAAAAATTTTCAAAAAATTTTTGTCTAACTTGACCACTGGCTGTCCCAGACTTCGATTTCGGGGGGTGGGCGGGGGTCTGAAGAAATTTTTTGACTTTTTATAATAGCGTTTTTCAGCTTTACGCTAATTTGTTATAGCCGCAGCCATATCGAGGGCAATGAATTGAGTCTATTTGTAGTAAAAACCAATGGTGCACCCAGGAAAAAATGGAGAATTTTTCAATTTTTAGGTTGAATTTGGTCAACTGGAGACGTATCAGAAATTTTTTTCCGACAGGGAACGTCACATCAGACAGAAGACAGTGTATTACACAACTAAATGCAGCATATTATACTCGTGTAGACATGCAAATGTAGCATAATGTACTCATGTGTAGGCTTTCATGAAAGATAATGACGAGGAATAGTAAGCCAAAGAGTTGCAGGAGTCTGGGGGCGGCAGACCCCAGGAAAAAAATGTGGGAAATTTTTGATTTTTAGGCCAAATTTGGTCAATTGGGGGGACGCATCAGAAAAATTTTCCGGCCGGACCATAAAAACCAAAGGGGGGACCCTTGGAACAAATAGTTGTCGTCAAGAAGTGCCAATTTGATACTGGATCCGGATCCGGCAGGTTTGGATCCGGATCCGGCGCCGGATCCGGATCCACTGGATCCGGCCGGATCCGGATCCGGATATCCGGTCGATCCCTAGCCCGAACACTCAATAATTGTCCCAGATCGCCGTAAAATAATTCAAAAATGAGCCAAAAACTAAAAAACTTCCAAAAATTGCCAAATTTTGCCAGAAATTTCCCTTTTTCGGCAAAAAATCAAACTTTTTGAGTTTTTGTCCACTCACGCCCCCGAAAAGTCGGGACAAGCCCCTCTAAAATGGCTTCCCCCCCCCAAATCGACGTGGCTTCTTTTCCCCGCTCGACTATATATCTCACTTATTCGTTTGCCCGTAAACAAAGACTTCATCGGTACAAACTAATAGCGGAATAAGTTTTAGAAGGGCTGATTTCATGTTGATTTCCCCAGCAGTATATACCAAAGTCCACCTATATACAAACTTTACACTGGCTTTTTACCTACTTTTGGACTTTTTCAGTGACCTGAGCACATTCTTTATTATCGGCAAACCAGATGCCTTGAATGCTGCCTAAAATCAATTTGCAACCAAATCAATCAATTTCAACTAGCTTTAAAACAATTTTAGATTTAACAATTTAACAAAGTTAAAAATTAACCATTATTAAACATTATTATTAACAAACTAGAAATTAATTACCCATGAAAAACAAATTCATCAACATCAGAAATAGTTACACATCGCTTAAATCGTGTCAGAAATAGTTAAATAAACATCGCTAAAATTTGTGCTATATTTTTTCACATTGTTGTTTCTTATTGGCTAGAACACTTTCACGTCGCTTCAATATGAAAATCTATGTTTGGATGAGACAAAAAAAACCATCATAACCAAACGCACCAGGCTCACTGCAGTACAGAAGATAGGGAGGATTGAATTTAACTTTCAGATTTGGCGTAATGGCTTCCAGCAAGTTAATCCGACTCAGTCGGTTTAGAATCATGAAAGCAAATGGTGGGTTGATGCTGCTAAAAAATAAACGACTTTTCTAATTAGAAAAAGTACTAGACATATATATATATACTACTAGAACTCAAAGGCAACTACTTTTAGAGATTCATGCTTGATGCCTTAATGCATATGATGTGATATATATATATATATATATATATATATATATATATATATATATATATATATATATAATATATATATATAATCTGTTCAGCCAGAAAACCAATGGCAAATAATAATGTCAAAAGTCACAATAAGGCGTCGACTTATTTGGCGTAGTGGCCAGCCAAACGAGTAAAAACATGATGCCATTCAGTTTACTCCTAAAACTGTCGTCACGTTGCTGTATATATCGTTTACACTCTTTCAAGTTTATCCAACGGTAACTATAAATTCAAGAAATGCACGAAATGGTAACTTACCGTTTATACACAAACAGTGCTCCCTCTACTTCTTTTTTATCCTGAAAAATTAAAAAAAGATTTTTTTTAAATTTTTTTTACGTATTCGCCCCCTTCATGAGTGGAAGCGAACAATGGTGTAGACAGGCACACCCCTCACCTATATTTCCCCACCTTCCCCCTTTAAATAAAAAATACTGGCAGTGTGGCAACCTTTGATGACAATTTGTAACCGTTTGTTTCAAAAATCAAAAACGTATAACGCTCTGATTTGTAGCAACTGAGCCTGAACACAAAAAAAAACAAAATAAAAAAACCGCCTGAACTTACCCAAGTGGAAGTTGCCTGATTGAAGGTATAGAGAGCAACTTGCTGTGCACCATGCAAAATTTGCACAGCGGATGCGTCACAGCCTTTCACAGCAGCAGTGTTAATGTCAAAATCTCCAAGCATTGTTAGTGTTTTGCTAAAAAGACAAAAAAAAGGTTTTGCACAAAGTCGCACGTCGCATGTTGAATGTGAAATGTTCACAAGGTTCTCGTGCTTCTTGCCGCACGGTCTAGCTGTTTTCCGCCCCAGCTGAGCATATCGTACAGTCAACTACCGTTCTTTCAAACTGTGAATGGTCCTTCCCTGTTGAAACTAGTTGGCGCGCATAAATGTAATAAGCTCGGCTTTTTATCCGTCAGTCTGGCTTGAAAAAGCCGGATTAAGTGCAGTTGGGGGGGGGGGGGAATAGTGGACCTATTTTTTGGAGTAGAGCACCTTGAGGGAAGAATTTTTTGTAAAAAAAACCGTATCCACAAATTTGGATTTTCTGAGCTATATACGACCCCTTGAAAATTGCATTTTCAGTGTTTTTGGAACTGTACGTAGGCCAAAGTTCGATACCAAAAATGGCTATATATAATCTTTGTTTTTAGATAGTTTTGAGTGCGTTATGATGTTTTAAGGCATCGTCTAGGCTTAGTTGGCAGGATTCTCTAGGCTAAGCTGGCAGGATTATTTCAGAAAATTTCGTTAAGCCTAAGCCTAAGCCTAAAAGCCCCATACTAAGCTAAGCCCTAAGCCTACGCCCAAGCCTAAATTAAGGCCAAGTTTGAATTTGGTCAAAAATTGGACGTTTCTGGCGAATTTGGCCAATTTTTCGGCAGGAACCCGGTCAAAGAGCCTGTGTTTTGATCCTAAAAAATTGCAAACAATAATCTGACACCATTTAGACACGATTAGAACGGAAAAAACAAGGGCTTCGGAAAAAAATTACAAAAACGTCCCTCATTGAGGGTTCAGATTTCGGGGGGTCGTATCTCAGAAAATCCAAAAAATGAAATAGGGGTTCTTGAAGCAAAAATGCTTCCCCCAATGTGCTCTACTCAAAAAAATAGGTCCACTATCCCCCCCTAACTGCATTTAACCCAAATAGCCGGGATAAAAAGCTAGGCTTATGCGCAAGCTTGGATTTTTATTCGAGCTTTTTATTCATAATGAAAAAATCAATGAAATATATATACGTAGAAGCCAGGTGCGTTAAGTTGACAGCCCCACTTGCGGCACAAACTCCACTTTTGGTGCCACAAACTAGGTTGGAGTTAGTGCCTGTGATTCATGCAACCTGTGAAAAGTTAATCAACTTTGAAATGTGGGGCTGTCAACTTTACGGGTGCAGGTTCGGCAGGGGGGGGGAAATTAAAACTCACATTTTTCCAATGTAAAAACACGTTTTTACAGGTTTTCGGACGCGCTGAGTTCATTTTTAGCCCTTTCCAAGCAAAAAAACGTGGATTTATTGCTTTTCGAAAAAAATCAAATTTTGTCGAAAATCATCATTTTTCGACATTCTGGGGCTAATCTTCGAAAATTTTCACCGATACAGTCGTAATATCAGTCTGAAGTTTGATCATCATAACGTAACTTGTAATAATATATTTGATTCACCATTGTTTCCAAAATATTCTGCTCATTTATACCAAAAAATGTTAATTTTTCAAACTATATACAATATATATAATAGGCGAAATATGCATCGTTAAACTGAGCTCACATATATATTAATTGTTATTGTTTATTTTTGCATAGACAATAAATTAATTACATTTTCCGACAAAAAACAGCCATTTTTAGTTAAAAGGAGCAATTTTTAATAATGAAGAATAACATAATTACGAATTTAAAAAGTCACTGCTGCTCAGCATCACGCTGGCGCTGACAGCCAATTTCGGTTCAAAAGGGCAGCTTTATTTATGATTCCACAGTAGCAAGTATCTTTTTATTTGATGCAAGCAACTAAGACTAAACCTTTCCTAGCCCACCTACTAAGCCTGAGCCTAAGCACTAAGCCTAAGCCTGAGCCTAAGCACTAAGCCTCAGCCTAAAGGCCGATTCACACGCTGCGATTTTACTGCGATTTTGCCGCAGCGTTTTTGCCGCTGCGGCAAAACGCAGCTTGCCGCAAGCAAAACGCAATGTCTGAACCGACGCAGCGTTTTTAGTGCGGAATGCCTGCGTCTTGAATTTGCCGCAGCGTTTTAAACGCCAGACTGCAATTCGACCTGCGATTTCATTGCGTTTTGATGCTACGTTTGTGTTGGTTTAAACAATTTTTGCTTAGCACTTTGTCATTTTTTTGAAACAGTGAAGACGCAGCAAAGTGACCTGCGAGACGCACTAAGGCCGCAAAGCTTGTTCAGACAGTGCGTTTCGCTTGCGACACACTGCGTCTTGCGTTTTGCGTCAAAATCGCGGCGGCAAAAACGCACCGTGTGAATCGGCCTTAAGCACTAAGCCTAAGCACTAAACCTAAGCCTAAGCCTGAGGCCTAAATTCAAAAAAAACTGCTAAGAAGCATCAGAAATACCTTTGCCGCACTAAAAAACCCTAACTAGCTTCATATTTTGAAAAAAATTACAGCTATAATAGCCCGGAATTTGTACTAAACCTTACTTGCGCTGTAACGCTTCAATCAGCCTGATATCCTGGTAGCTTCAGAAAAAGCTTTGTAACTTTTCAAAGCCTGAACCGATTTGCACAATTTTTTCAGCATTTAGTAGCTTAGATGTTACTCTTTCAATGGTAGCAACAGGTTTTCATTTGATCCAGTATTTTTGTCTAAATCCATTTTTGCGCGAAAAATTTCATGTAAAGTTTAATTTTTGGACAAATTTTGATTTCCAGCTAATGCTTATATACATCCTACAAACTTCTAACCTAGCCTATTCGAAAGAGCGTTCAATTTTGACCCCCTCCTGGGTTTGGGGAAAACAGGGGGACTCCGGATCATTAGTCGAAAAAATGCCGTTTTTCCGACTTATTCCACCCCTCCCTAAGGGTTTTAACATCAATAATTTCAACCTAGATTTTTATTAAAAGGGGCGACAGCTATTTTGGGGGTTAGAGATCAGATAGGGGGCTTGGCTGACGATGGGGGTTTTATATTTTTATTAAAAGATGGGGTAGAAAGCGATTTATGGGCAAAATAATTTTTCCTTCCCAGCCGAGCCTTGACCAACTTTACGCTTTTCAATGGCCCCACTTTCATGACAGACTTTGCTTTGTATAAAAATTAAACCGCCTATATTTGAAAATGTTTGTGCAAAAAAAATTGGAGTTTGTGCCAACACTTTTTTTGCGAAAAAAATACTACATTTTTACGATAGTGGCCTGGCTTGAGGTGTGGCTGACGACTTTTTATTTTTGAAAAAAAATTGATGGGGGTTTATTATATTTCACGTTGCTTCAAAGGATCTGCTGGTAGTATTCATCTGTACTAATTTCTAAGTTCTGGAATCACATGTTAAATAAAGGCTTACAACAAATGAAAAATCATTTCCGCCAATTTTCTGTTTGTTTTCCGTCATTTTTTGAAAATATTTTTTCCTGTGTGGAATTGGTGCCAACACTTTTTTGCGAAAAAATACCACATTTTTTACGATAGTGGCCTGGCTTGAGGTCTGGCTCATGACGTCTGAATTTTTTGAAAAATCTTTTTAGATTTGTTTTGGTGTCCGTTCTTCAATAATAAAATTTGGGTGTCTGTAAAAATCATACGACGACTGCAAAAAATACCCGTGAAATATTTTTTGTAAAAAAACTAGAAAAATAGAGCTGTGGAAAATTTTCTGTCAACGAATTTTTTCCTCCTTTTTTATAAGTATATCCAACAACTACAATTAAAAATAAGAATAAATTAACATGTGATTCCAGAACTTAGAAATTAGTCCAGATGAATACCACCAGCAGATCCTTTGAAGCAACGTGAAATATAATAAACCCCCATCAAATTTTTTTCAAAAATAAAAAGTTGTCAGCCACACCTCAAGCCAGGCCACTATCGTAAAAATGTATTATTTTTTACTAATTTTTTTAGTAATACACAATTTTTTTACACTCATTTTGTAAATTTTTTGCAAAAAAAGTGTTGGCACAAAGTCCAATTTTTGTGGGACAAACATTTTCAAATATAGTCGGTTTAATTTTTACACAAAGCAAAGTCTGTCATGAAAGTGGGGCTGACGCCATTGAAAAGCGTAAAGTTGACAGCCCCACATTTCAAAGTTGATTAACTTTTCACAGGTTGCATAAATCCAGCTAATTTTTGCGGCACAAACTGGCACAAACTCCAACCTAGGGTTACATTCGGTTGGGGGGGGGAAATTATTTTCGGTCCTAATTCGCTTCCTACCCCATCTTTTAATAAAAATATGAAACCCCATCGTCAGCCATGCCCCCAATCTGATCTCTAGCCCCCAAAATAGCTGTCGCCCCTTTTAATAAAAATCTGAAGTGAAATTATTGGTGTTAAAACCCTTAGGGTGGATCTCACAAAGCTGGTTTTATTAAACCATGGTTTTACGTACGTTTTTATATGATTAGCACATAATTTCATTACGAAATATCGAATGATTCGTTGCGAATTTCGTAGATTTTCTTAAACCATGGTTTTAGTTTAGCTAAAATTTCAGCAAAACAAAGACCTGCTGTGCTGCAGGTTTTAAATTTCAACTGCGCTAAAACCATGGTTTAAGAAAGTCGACAAAATTCGTAACAAATCAGGCGATATTTCGTAATGAAATTATGTGCAAATCATATTAAAACGTACGTAAAACCATGGTTTAGTTAAGGGGGTAGTGTCGCGAAAGCAGTCTTGCTCATAGGCTGTGAAAAAAGAACTTTTTGTTTTGAAGTACTACATGCAATGAGAAGCTAGTCCAACGCTGTATGGTAGCAAATAATTACTGCCAGACATCACACTATCAATATTGACAAATATCTTGGACCAATCGTCATTTGTAAGCCAGACATCACACAATAGGGACATAAAAGTTCGAAAAATCAAGCCAGATATCAAATTGGCCAGCTTGTGAAGTACACATAATGTGTGGACGCACAATTTTTTGCGACAAAAAAGAAAAAAGAAAATTGAAGGTTCGTTTTTCTTCTGATTTGAAAATAAGCGTCTAGATTTTTCACAATTTATCATTATTGCTGCTACTATTTTACAGTTTAAGTACACCTTCACAGTTCAAATTAGTATTACTCCACAGCCGCTACAGTAATCTGCACTAAATTTTGTGTGCATAAACTACAACATATGTGCTATTAGTCTGTGGAAAAAAACTAAGCAGAAAAAGTGATAAATGTGACTAAAAAATGGAATGTGAATAGGTTTTTTTCGTCATTTTTCCGACTTTGAGACATTATTGCAAACTATATGCTGCACCAATTTTGCTGAAACTTGGCAAAATAATTTGCCTTTTGGTAGATTTTTAAAATCTAGAAAGAACAATTTCTAACATTTTACTGAACAAGTTTTACAGTCGCGCAAAATCGACTGCTTTCGCGACACTACCCCCTTAAACCACCATTGTGAAATCCACCCTTAGGGGTCGAATAAGTCGGAAACCCCAAGTCCCCCTACATTCCCTAAGCCTAGGGGGAGTCAAAACTGAACGCTCTTTCGAATAGGCTAGGTTAGAAGTTTGTAGGATGTAAGCTTTAGCTGGAAATCAAACTTTGTCTAAAAATTAAACTTTACATTAAATTTTTTGCACAAAATTGGATTTAGGCAAAAAAACTCCATGAAACGAAAACCTGCTGCCACTATTGAAAGAACAACTTCGAAGCTACTATATGCTGAAAAAATTTTGTAAATCGGTTCAGGCTTTGAAAAGTTACAAAACTTTTTCTAAAGCTACCTGGACCAGGCTGATAGAAGCGTTATAACACAAGTAAGGTTCAATACAAAATTTTTTAAATTATAAAACGAGTTGAGGTTTCTTAGTGTGGTAAAGTTAGTTTTGATGCTTCTTGACAGGTTTCTCTTTCAAATTGTGCTCATGTTTTTTTCAACTGGATCACTTGGAGCTGGTCAACACAATTATTATTAATTATTGATTATCGATTTTACGCATATCTCTATATTATTCCTGCTGTATTCATTTGCTACGTCTACTATTCTCTCGATTGTTGCTAATTGCTGTCGAAATGAGCGAGAAAAGGACTGTGAACAGCGGAAAAAATTCGAACACTCGTATTATGTCTGGGGGTACAACCAGTGCGAAATCGGGTTTGGATAGCCCGTCAGGGCAAGCAGATAAAAATGTCTGTGGTGGGTGCTAGGCTAATATTGCTACTTATGACGTAGCTGTGCCCTGTTTTGTTTGCTCAACCGTATTTAATTATACTTGTGCTGGGCTATTTATTGATTATGCGCGTAAAATGACGGACCCTGAAAAAACTGTGTCTATTGTTTTTCTCTGTGTCGATTACAAATCTATGATCCCATCTTTACGGGCTGATTTTTTGTCTTTGAAAAGTCGACTCGAGTTGATCGAAGCGAAAGTGCAAATTTCGGGTAATTCGTCTACGCGTCCAGATCCTATGGTTAAGGATAATGACTTTGAAAGTTTAAAAGTTGGATTTGGCTAAACAATTTGACAATATGTGTAATCGTTTGGCGGCTATTGAGGCTAAACTGGATAGCGTAAATCTATCCACAGTGTCGGCAAAATCGTCACATGTTGATTCAAATTTGGCTGATAGGCTTGCTGACAGAGTGGGATACGCTGCCTATAAGGTGGTTTTCGATGCTCAGCAAGAAGTGGCTGAACTCGAAAGTAAGAAACTAAATGTTGCAATTTTTGGTTTAGGCTCGGTTGAAGGAAAAACCGAACTACAACTGGTGAAGGAGATGGTGGAAGCAACCGGGGGGTCGGGGGCCACGGTGGTTTCTGCCTGGCGCGACGGGCCATTCACGGTCGGTAGACCGCGAATGGTCAAGGCACGTTTCTCGGAAACTGGGGCCAAGGCCCAAGGAAGATTTCCTGTCAGCCGCCCGTAGGCGTCAGCTCCCTGGTCAGTCGCGCAATAGAGAGGAAAAGGGGGTCTTCGTACGTGCTGACCTAACTTTTCGCCAACGTGAGAAACGCCGCCAGCTAGCCCGAGCCAAAGCAGAGATTGCAGCCTTGGACAGCCAAGATGAGGTTGTAAGAAATAACAGTAATGTAAATCTGTCGTATGCCGATGTTGTCAATACCCCAAACTAATAGCTGAACTGATTCAGGAAAATGTAATAGACTCTAAGGAGAAACCGTTAAGTAGTATGTGGTTCTTGAATTCAAAGGTACAAAGTCAGTTTTGAAACTAGTATATTTTAATGCCTTTTCTTTTGTAAATAAAACGATTGAGTTGCAAGTAATCCTAGAACATGATGTAAGGCTTCACCTGGGAGAACCTCCCCTACTCCCTTATTCACACTAACACTTACCTTTTCATACTACACATTTGTGAATTAACGCTCAATATATTTTAACATTATATACGTACTCACCCTTTTCTGTGTGTGTGTACGCCTGGTTATGTGTACAATTGGTAGCAGGCATTGTAAAAATAGTTAGTGTGTGTGCGACTCTTGGCCTATACGGCGGTGCGTTTAATCTGTTGGTCTAACTGCTATTCTGCCTTTCTGCCAAAATGGCCTCTGTTACGTTTCATTAAATATATTCTTTTATTCGTTTGTTCGCGTTCCTGGTGGGCAGTATAGGCCTAGTGGCCCTGCCAGTCTAGCTTTATTCGCCCGGGGCAGTATCGGCCTAGTGAGGCCCTGCCATTCTGCGTTCCGTATGCGCCGTGACCAGCCCCGCTGCTACTGCTCGCCGCCCCGCTCTGGCAAGCCCATTCAGGCTTAGCGCGCCGCGTCTGTCTGTGATCTGCGCCTACTGCGTCTTGCCCCGTAGAGTAGGTAAGCCCCCTTTCCCGTCGGTGTCCGGCAACCCCGGCCCGTACGGAAGACCCCGCTCATCATACCTGGAAGCCCCGCCGGCGGTGTGGTCGAGGCTACGGGCGAGTTAACGATCCTCCCCAGGTAGCCGGTACCCACTGTTCCCGCTTGGGCCATTAGTGTCAAACTCTACCTTACCTAAGTATTTCAGCAAGTAAGCGACAGACGCAAGTTCTAACTAATTATTTGATTTAATATAAGTAAACGACTTTTACCACGACTTTACACGACTTCAATTAAGACAAGTTGACTTACAATATAGACGCCAAACTCGGTTTAGAACAGAATCGCCCAAAGTGTGCTACCCAGTCCTGGATGGTAAGAAAGTACAGTCTACTGCGACTCCAAAAAGTACGGGCAAAGGACCACGCATGAACCAGAAGAATCCAATAACAGAGCTGTCCCTTTACCGTTTTAATTGTAGCTTTTTAAACCGGTATGGGCGGCAGACAGGCGCCGTGAACACATTTCAATAATGTTGTTCATTAGCTTAATTATTCGATGGAAAAAGAACAACAACTTGGGAACAGTAACAACAGCTCAAGGTTGGAATAAAATATTTTAGAACTTTTAGCCAAAACAAATAGGGTACGCACACATACTACACTTTGACATTAGTAGGTGCGGCAACGAGTCGCCTTACAAATGTGGCGAGGCTGCCAGGATAAGGGGTAGTCCCATATTGAGCTTTATATGTGGTTTTGACTGTACTGTGATATATATTTTGTGATTTTTTTTGTATTTGTGGCGCTTAGATTTTTCTTTTTTCTCAGTCTTTTCCGGGTGCGCCTTGTATATGTGATAGTTTGTATTTTGTGTGGGGTATATATTATTTTTTTGTGTATTGTGTCGGCGCTGTATTTTAGTATATATATTTGTGTCGTGCGCCTATAATATGTATGTTTTTTGTGCTCCCCCATCACCCCCTCTTTTCTGTCTCTTTTTGGGTCACTCAATTATTTTTGGTCTCCCTTGGTCTCATTATTGTGATTATATTATTGGACTGCTATTGTCACATAATTGTGTATACGGCCCAGTTTTTAGAGTATTATTGTGCCATAATTACGGGCCCTATTGTCCAAAATTTTTGCTCTTTTTTTGCCCTATTTTCCAAAATTATTGTCTCTTGTCATGCCTACCGTAATCCATGGGCAGGCCCTTACGTCGTGGCCTCAAGCCCTACCGTATGCCGTCGTGAGCCTCATCCCGGGGTGTGTGTTTACGGGACTGATCCTGCTATCCCTGTCCCTCTTTCGGCGGTGGTTATGGCCCCCAATTCGTGACCAAATTTCCCATTGCGCCTACGCTGTGTGCGCTACGATCGCCTACCTGTTCGACTTTCCCGCGCCCATCGCTGCCCCCCATCTGGTATTGCAGTTGTCCCCGGCTCCCTCTGACTCTGTGTCGAGTGCTAAGGAGTGCGACGACGCACACCAGAAAACCACGGCACACAGGGTGGAGGGGGCCCCCTTTCTCGCAACGCGTCCTGACCCCCAACCCCCATCCAGTACGGCGGAGGTTTTGGACCCCCTCTCGCAGATTCATCAGCGCAGGCCGGTTAGACAGCGGTTGTTCACCGGTTCCCCCGCGCTTGATCCTCACCAACCTGATGCTGCAGAAGTGCCAACCGACGATGACGACCCCGACCGCTCCCCGACCAGTGGTGCGACAACCCCCGAAGAAACTGCTGCCCCTGTGGTGAATCCTCTGACCAGTGCAGATCCAGTGGAAGAAGAAGACCGCGGCCCGTTGTCGGTGGCCTTGAAGAACACGGCGGAGAAGCCTCCCCCTGGGAATAGCCCAGAGAGGGAGATGAAGATCAGAGAATATGGTGCGTATGTACGCGCACTCCACCAAAAATTGGGTGCATACCCAGGGGACCCATTTTCTACCATCGGGGGTTTTGCCCCCTTGACCACCAACATTGGGGTGAAAACCCCTCAAAAATCTGCTTCTGGGAATGAAGCTGGGGAAGTCAAAAATTCGGCTGAGGATTATATACCTGAAATGCCTCATGCCACCCTGGGCTCAAAAAGTTGGGAAGGGGACCCCGTGGCGGTACCTCTAACTAATACCCCACGTCAGCCATCAAAAGAACCACGGGGAAGGAACCTACCTGTGGTCAATGGAGAAGAAGCCCAACGGACGAAGAATGGTGAAGACCCAGCTGATTCTGGGGACTCCTCCTTTGGCGCAGGAAGGGAGTTCTACAGTCTTCAGTTGAGGTCACGAGACATCATTGAGAGACGGGACACCCTGAATGCGACCACTTCCTCATCAGACGCCGGGAATGCAGCTTGGAACCGTGGAAGAGTGCCGTCCACCATCAACGAAGACACGAAGCAGACAACCTCCGGCTCCTGGTCATCATCCGGGAAATCATCCGATTGGCCTAGAAGCACAACCGGGGACTCATCACCCTGGTCACAGAGTCCAAGTGACTTGGGCTCATACGAAGATGGATCATCAATGCCGCGGATAGTCGGGGTTTATTCGCTACCCGAAACCGCACCGACCATCAAAGCCAATCTGCCTTCGCGGACCACCGGGGTATTTTCGCTACCCGGTCCCGCTACACCAGCTGAGACGGATGTGACACCGCGGACCATTGGGGTTTACTCGCTACCCAATGCCGCTGCTTCTGCTAATTCCAAAAAGCAGTTACCAAACAGTGGGGTATATTCGCTACCCACTACGAACGGCGCCAGACGCACGGCGGTTCCTCCGCAGAAAACTGGGGTTTATTCGCTACCCAGTGTGACTTCCAGTGACCAATCCGGACTTGCTTTGCAGTCCACCGGGGTATTTTCGCTACCCGGAACTGCACCAGAAGACCCAGCCAAGTCATCAAAGCAAGAGCTCGGGGTATATTCGCTACCCGAACTTGCTTCAACAGTGGAAGAAGATCCGGCTCAGCACCCTGCTGCTCATCAGTTGCCTGTGGGACCACCCACACCCTGGGATGACCCTCCTTGGGTCCAGCCTACTACCAAGGCTCTGAATCAACGGCCGGGCCTGCCCAAGTGCTACGCTGACCCCAACCATTCCGAGTTGAGTTGCGGTTCGGGCGTGTGCGAGGCACGAGCCTCTACTGGAAACGAACTGCGATCAACCGGTCTGGCCCCCACCACTGCTGGGAATCACCGGGAAAGCCTGGATGGGTTCTACCCACCACGCTATCTGACCCACCGATACTGGGATGGGTCCACAACCACTGGAGGCTCAAAGAACTACGCTGATTCATCCATGTCCAGTGCCTTCTCCAACGCCTCTTCATCAACCTACGGCTACCGTAACCCAAAAGGGGTACTGATGACCGTCACAACTCAGCGAACGCCACGGAGGAAATGGACCCTAGCTGAATTCAACGAGAAGCTGGACCAACTCTACGAAGCCCTACCGAGGACACCTGGGGATACCGAGAGATATTGGGCGTTCCGCCGACAACTCGAAGCTGAGACGGAAGACAGGGAACTAGAGGACGAGAAATTGGACCACCCCCAACCCGACCTATACCCAGTACAACGGGACCCTGCGGTCTACTCAGCACCCCCCCGCCCCCGACCTAGACAGTATGAACAGACGGACTGGCCAGGACGAGGAGCTTTGGGCACTTGCCCAGCTGCCCTTCATCCGCCCGACGACAATCATGTGGTCATGGTAGCCACAGCAGGTCTAGCCAACTCGGAGGAACATCAGAGCGGGATAAGCCAGCAACAATTGCCCCCGAATTGGACCTCAACTCAACCCACGGAGGAAGTCCTGATCCAGAATGCCCCCACCAGGGTACCTCCGGGGAATGGTATGACTGGACACCCACAGGAGGATGACCCCTCCCTAGTCTGGGACGGATATACGGGACAGACGA